>PVJX010016744.1:0-39710 GCA_004027295.1 Dolichotis patagonum | reverse complement strand
CTGAGATGCTGCTTTCTGGGAGACTTCCTGGGCATGAAGGGCGGGGCTACGGGGCCAAACAGACCTGGCCCAGATGCCGATCTCCAGGCAGTTCCCTGCGGATGAAGGACGTGCTTACCAGTCCCAAAGAGTCGCGCTGAGATGCAGGTCTGCACAGACTTTCGATCCAAACAGCTCAGGCCACTCTATGGTCCGGGATTTTCGGGTTCCAAAGAGACAGCCTGAGATGCTGCTTTCTGGGAGACTTCCTGGGCGTGAAGGAAGGAAACACCTTATCTCAATCTAATGAACAGCCATTTATGACTAATTTACTATCATAATCACATTAAATGAAAACAACAATACTCTGAAAAAGGAGGTGGAAAGTGGCACCAGAAATAGTAAACATATTCTGGTCCTTGGATTGGTAGAAGCAACAGAGTGAAAATGGTGATACTTTCAAAATTAGTACACATATTTTTGTTTCAAAACATTGTAGGTTCACTAGATGACAGTCTGTGTGGAGGTTCTTCTGTACTAAATCAACAAAACTAGTGTTTGTGTCAAATATTATATTTTCCATTTTCTGTGGAGAAATAAACAATAAAGAAACTTTGTTCAACAGGGAGCAAATGAGAATTTCTAAATGAAAACCCAGGCTTAGTTGATTAGAAAGCCCATATTTTTTTTTACCACATTGATTATGTCTGAAATCAAAGTTTACTGTTGCCACTAGTTTTGGGGACAGAGGAAGAAAGAGAGAGAGAGAGATACAGAGGGAGAGAGAGAGAGAGAGAGAGAGAGAGAGAGAGAGGATACAGGTTGAATTTGGTCTACATTTGCTTATCTTCAGCAGTTTGCAGACATCTAAGAACTGACTGTGCTCACCAAGGACGCGGTGTGTGACCAGATGGGTGAAATTTAGAAGAGACAGGTAACTGCAAGTCCTTTCAAAAAGTGAGTATTAACACGCGGATGCCAAATGAGAACCTAGCAGTGCTGTCCTCCTTCCCTCCAGCTCTGACCTGTTTCTCCCTAATCCAGAAAGCACAGAGTTGGTCTCAGACTGCTGTGGGAAGATTGAGTCGACAGTATCCAGGAGCTCAGGAGGAGAAAGGAAATTTTATTAAAGTCCTTGGTCCCCAGACTCTGAGGTGCTGATTTCAGAGTTTGTCTCTTTTATAACGTGACAACAGAAGTTGCAAAAAACTAAGCATTACCTGAAGGCCACGGTACAGTGGGAATCTTGTGGGGAACCACATCCATATGAAGAAAAGATGTCTTTAGAACATTTATAGAAGTTTCAGTTTGATGCCAAATCCTGTGGTTTAGCTGAGCTCAGTGGCAGAGAATAGAATGGCTGCAACTTTATGGAACAAAATGTCTGTGCAGTTAGGTCAGGATTTCTGCTTTAAGATCCCTGTTCTGCACTCTGCCCATTTGATGTTGAGCAGTCACTTGGCCTCTCAGCACAATTTGCTTGCCTGCAATGTGGGTAAAATAATAACAATTCCTCCTTGACTGCTTTTAAGCATTGGAGGGCCAGGTAGGACCATGCTTGCCTATAATTTCAGTACTCTGGAAGATGAGGAAGGACTTTCTCAAATTTGAACCCATGTGGGCTATGTCAGGGAGACCCTGTCTCAAAAGGAGGGCTTTGGTTACAACAAAGGGCTCAGTCTCCAGGTTGAAAACCAAATAAATGAAAATCTAATAATGACTATAAGGCAGTTAGCACATTGCCCTGCAGTGTAAGCCAGCCAAAGGCAGGCTCTCTGCTGTTGGGGTTTTGGGTTATTGAAGGAAAGGGAATCAGTGTACAGATTCATAGCGAGACTGTGCAATGTTTATTAAGAGTAAACAACTGGGAACACACCCCTGTATACTGCTAGCAGCGAGGCAGTGTCCAGCCTGATTCCATAGAAAGCCCCGCCCTGGAGAAAATCTAGGGAGCCTCTTATGACATCATCATCATCACTCCCTCCCAATGAGCCTGGACAATTGAGGCCACGCCTTCCTCTGCCATGGTTATTTAGGCTCTGTGAGCAGGCAGAGGGCTGAGCAGAGGCTCTTGGAAATAATTACTCCATGATGGACCTGACTAAGCTGATGTGTTCCCACACTTTGTCCCCTCCCTTCCCGGTGATTTCAGAACAAATCTGAAGGCAGAAAACAGCTGTGACAAAGAAAAAGTTAATCATGGGGTCACTGCCCCTAGGCCCAGACCCAGTTCCCAATAAGCATGCTGTAGTCCAAGTCAGGGCCATTCCTAGGGTGAATGGGGAGGCTGCTGCGCCCCAGTGCCCCATCAAGTCCTCTCACAGCCCCTCCCTTCTGGAGCCTTGGCCCACCCTCCTGGCCTGAGTGACTGATTGTGACTCTGGGCCACACATCTGGGCTTGGTGTTCTACTCTTGTCTCCCACACTGGACCTCCCTTAGCCCCACTGTCCAAAAGCCTTGGTCCCTGCCGTGGCTGGAATGGGGAGACGGCAGGGCACAGACCAATTCTGGGGGCAAGGAGGGAGGAATAGGATGTGGTTAGTCCCAGTCCCCCTGGACACTGTCATTACTACCCCTCTCCAGGCCTTTTGATCTTCACACATGGTCCTCTAAAGTGTCTTTATTCCCTTTCAGTTTCTCTGGTGGAGGCACGAATTTCCACATAGATGTGGACTGACCATGGGAAGGAGCCAAGAGAGGGGCCTGGTTCCTTACTCCTGAACTCAGACACTGACAAGGTGAAAACTTCACCAGGGAGCTCAGTGTAGGGAACCATAGGACAGCAGGTCTGTGTTGGTTTCGCCAGGTTTCTAGTGTCTGCATAGACTTCAGACTTTTCCACTTCACATGTGAATTCCCTTTGACTCTGGGACCAGAGTGTCCTTTAATCCAGCTCCTTAGAATGAGATCTAGTTGTCCATTGTGGAGCAGATTGCAGGAAACTCAGCTTCACAGTGTAAGTTTTCCCACATAAATTCCAGCTAGGAAGCTGAGTATTTTAATACTCATCCTACAGTAGATGATGTGCACAGCTGAGAATTTTAATAATCAGCTACCTAGCTGGCTTAATATGAGGCCTTGAATTTTTTTTTCCAAGTAGAGTCTTGCTCTGTAGCCTAGGTAGACCTCCATTCACAGTCCTCCTATCTCAGCCTCCCAAGTCCTGGCATGCACCCCAATGCCCAGCTACTTTCTGAAATGCCTGTTCTGCTTGATTCTCTTGAGAGAATTGAGATCTATTAATGTTCTTAAAGATGACATTTGCATAAATCTGTATAACAGTAATTGATTTCTTCCTGAAATGAAGCTTAGCTTGGGTTTTCTTAGTTCCCAGGTTCTCTAGAGCTGTGTCTTCAAGGCTTTTGCCATTAGGATACTTGGTAGAAGTTTGACAAGTGCCAGTGTTACTCTAGCAGATGGGTAAGACAGTGCCCAGATATCTGGTTTCTGAACCACCCAATGTACAGTTCCCACCTATGCAGTATTTCCATTTCCACCTCTGCTTCTGGTTTTGTCTGGAATGGCTGATTCATGGCAAACCTCAAAGCTTCAAGTTAGAAGATTGAATTTACCTTCCATTGCTGGTTCTCCAGGGTGTGTCATGTGTGTGTGTGTGTGTGTGTGGTACTAGGGCTTTGAGTTGAAGGTCTTGGGTGAGTCCAGGGACTTGACAGGCTGGAAATGCTCCATCACTGAGACACACTTCAGCTCATTCATTGCCTTTTATTGATTGATTGATTGGTTTTACTACGAAAGATGAAGTCCAGGGAACACTGATCTAAATCCTCAGATGTTTAGAATATTTTCTTTCTATTCATTTTTTAGTGACAGCTGTTTCATTATAACACCTTGTCCTGTTGTGGGCGACACCACAGCAGATAATGTGCACACCAGCATTCTGTAAAATCTCTGGAGGAGGATGTGAATACAGGGTACTTTCATTTTCATGAGCATCACTGCTTTTCCTTTCTATAGATTCAAGTAAAGAACAACCTTGGTAGTGTTGCAGTAGTGGAAAGTAAGAAAAAGATTAAAAATATCAACCACCTGGAACAGACATGAGGCAATTGTTACTCACCTGAGGAAGTGAGTCTTGGGTGGCCAGGCTGCTGGGAATGAGTTGTCAGATGGCAGTGGAGAGTCAAGGTTTAGATGAGCAAAGTGTCAGTTACTGGTTAAGAATTCTGCATTAGGGATCTGTGGATGTTATAGCTCAGTGATTGGGTGCTTGACAAGATTGTGTCTAGCCCTCAATATGATATCCAGCACTGCAAAATAAAAATGAAAACAAAATACAAGAGGGAAGGATGGAAGGACAGAGAGAGACAGAGAGAGAGAGAGAGAGAGACAGAGACAGAGACAGAGAGGAGAGAGAAGAGAGAAGAGAAAAGAGAAGAAAAGAGACAAGAGGAAGAGAGAGGAGGGGGAGTAAGAGAGAGACACAGAGAGGAAATGTATGTGCACTTGTGAAACTCAAATCAGATGCTTTTGTATCAGTTAGGGAGGGCCTAGTGGAAACATTCTGTGAATGGTAGTTGCTATTTGAGATACTGAAGCTAGGGAAGCCAGGTGAGTGAGAACAGTCACTCATCAATGGCTCTCTGAAAGTCCCCCAAGATATGTGAGGGGAACCCCAGGTACCAGGATTTAGGAGAAGATGTTTTCAGTCCTCTTTGCCAACATCAGACAAATCACTTGCTCCCCTGGGCCTCAGTGTCTTTCAGCATTGATTTTCAGCTGCAGCCCTTGAGCCCAGTGATCCCTTACTAGGGAGTCTGGTATTGAACATGAAGATGAGGGTCAGGGTCTGTGCAGCACAGAGCAGCTCTCTGGAGGATCAGAGCCTCCTTTAGTTCTGCCCACCTTCCTTCTGCCTGCTGTGGCTGCCCCAGGTCCCAGCCTGGCCAGTGTTTTGCTGATGCAGGAAGAGCAAGGTCACTGGAGTGCAGAAGGAGGCTGTTGGCACACAGAAACACACATCTCTTGGATGTTTCTTGCTTTGTGCTTCAGACCTCTGAAAGGTCGGCCTGCTGCCTGGAGCCTGGGCGTGAGTCCTCCACACTCCCAGTGTCTGCCAGCATGTGTGACTGTCTCCTGACCACAGCAACACTGCCATACCTGCTGTGCCTCTTTGAAGCTATGGCACTTAGGCCTCTTGTTTCCCTTATGCCCCTTTAACCTGCTTTCTTCTGTGCAGGCTCAAAAAGACTACATGTTGCTCATACACTATCTCTGCTGTCGACATCATGTCCCCTGTTGGTGTCCCTTCCCCAGGAGCTACTCTCACTGGTGGCATCACTTCAGGCTTGTGCCTTTCCCTTTTCTCCTGCTGTCTTCCCCTATGCTCACTCCATCCACTTTCCCAAAGAACTGTGCCCTTTTCAAATCTCTTTTCCTCTCTCATGGAGCTTGGTCCCTAGAGCCCTGGGTTCTCCCTGGGGATTGGGATGGGGAGGCCACAATAAGGCTTTTCCTTGTGGTCTGGGGAAATAAAAATTTGTCAGAGTGAGATTGGCTCACGTTGCCACTATGTGACTCTTTCAGGAAGTTGAATCACTGCCTCGTATCTTTCTCTCTAAACAGAACTCTGACTCTGCCTGTGGCTCCAATCATGGCTGAACTCGAATGAATGTCTCTGCCTTGGGCAGCAGTTCTGAGACTGAGTGGTCAGGGCAGCACAATGCCTATGATACTCTCCCAGTCAACCTCCTGCACCTTTCTCTTAGTTTCATTGTTGCTTATTCAAAATATTCAACAGCTGAATTTAAGAGAGAAAAGGTTTATATCAGGTCACGGATTGTAGAGGTTTCAGTCCACAGTCACCTGTCTCCAAGGCAAGGTGAAATGATCAAGGGGAATTTCAGAGGAGAACAGTCGATGGCATAGCAGGCAGGAAGGCATGAAGCAGTGAGCAGTGGTAGTAACCATAGTAGACCCACCAGTTTAGCATTTAGGGTTAGGGTTACATTTCATGTTAGGGTTAGTGTTAGGTTTAGGGTTAGGTTCAGCATTAGAATTGGAAATAGGCTCAGAGATGTTAGGTCTAGTAAGACTAAATTAAGACTAAAAGTAGGTCTAGGACTGGGTTTCTACCAGGGTTAGTTTAAGGTTCATATTAAGTTCAGGGTTAGGGTTAGGGCCAGGGCTTGGGCTATGACTTGATCTATAATTAATGTTAGTCTAAGGATTAGTGTTAGGTTAAGGTTACTTAACCTAACTTATAACTTATAATTAGGGAAGGAGTTTATGTTAAGGTTATGGTTAGGTTCATATTTAGGGTTAGGGTTACATTTAGGGTGATATCCATGTATAGAGCTAGGACTTGTGGCTATGTTATGGGTAATTCTAGGTTAAAATAGGATTAGGTTTGCTAAAATAGGATTGCTAAAATAGGATTGCTAAGTTAATGACTTTGGGTTAGAGCTAAAGTCATGTTAGGTTTAATCTAAATCTATGGTTATTGTTGGGGAAGGGCTAGAGTTAAGCTTTTAGTTTTCTATTTCTAGGGTTAAAAGTTGGGTTTGGGGTAGGGTTAGAGGTAGGGTTATGCATAGTTTTAGGGTAATGCTTGATTTATGGAGCATGTTTGAGCTAGGACTCCTTTTAGTATTGGTGTTATATTAAGGTTAGTGTGAGGGTTAGGTTAAATGTTTGAGTTGAATTAGGTTTGTGTTAGTGTTAGTGTTAGTGTTAGTGTTAGTGTTAGTGTTAGTGTTAGTGTTAGTGTTAGTGTTAGTGTTTTAGTGTTAGTGTTAGTGTTAGTTTAGGGTTTAATTTCACAGACTGGTGATAGGGGTTGCTCTAAGCTTCTAATGGTACAAGTTAGGGTAAGGTCCTGTTTGGTTATAACAACATCTGTAATTTAGGCCTAGGTCTATGGTTAACGCTAGTTTCCACCTATTTTAGGGTTTTGGTTCTTGTCTGTTTTAGAGTGGCCAAGGGTTATTTTTAAGACTACAGCATACTGTAAACATCTTCTAGGATTAGACATAAGTCAATACTAGGTGTGGGACTAGGGCTAGATACTGAGCTAGCTCTGGATTTCCAACAGTTTTAAAATTGGTGTTATGTTAGGGGTTAATTCTGTGTTTAGTAACATGACAGGGCTACGACTGGAGTTAGGTTAAGAGTCCATAATTTCCAGTTCTGATTTGGTTTATTTAAGATGCTGCTAAGATTAGGTTCAGGGTTTTGGTTAGTGTTTTTTTTTAGGGTGGATCTGAGATTCAGGTAATTCTAAGACTTAAAATAGCATAGTTAGAGATATGGTTACAGTCATGGTTAGGTTTAGATCAGGCCTTCTACCATATTTAGGTTTAGTGTTACATGTCCAGCCAGGTTTAGTGTTAGATTACAAGTTAATTTAGAGCTAGTCTAGGCTGATGCCTCCATCTATGATTAGAATTCCAGTGGGGTTGTTTTAGAGTTCGTTTTAGGGTTTGAGTTGAGTAAAGTATTGGGCTATAGTTGTATTTAGGTGTAGGGCTAGTGCTAGCACTTGGGATACCCATAAGGATAAATTTTTATTGATGTTAAAGTTAGGATTAGAGTCAATCTATGGTAATGTCAGGATAAGTACTAGGATTAGGGTTAGGTTTAGTGTCATGGAAAGGGCTATGTCTAGAGTACAGATAAGGTAAAATGAAAGATAGGGCTAGGGCTAGTTTTTCACCAGGGTTAATGTTAGAGTTAGTGAGAATGTAAGATTTAAGTTTCCACCAGTGTGAGGGATAGTTTTAGGGAGAAGGATAAAGTTAGGGCAATGGACAACATTTTTTCTAGGGTGAGATCACTCGGTAGGTCTGGGAGTGGTATTCAATGAGATTTAATATTAAGGTTTGTTTTAAAGTATAGTCAGTGTTAGATTTAGGTTTATACCAGGTTTTCATTTGCGTCATGATTAGGGAAAATTTTAGTACATGTTTTATGGCTACTGCTATGATTAGGGCTCTATCTCCTCCAGAGTTAAAGTTAAGGCTACATTCAGGATTAGATTTAATGTTGTTTGTTGTTAGGTTTCTAACAGGCTTAGTGTTACATTTAGAGATGGGCCTCTAGCAAATTGTTGGGGATAGGCTTAGGGCTGTTACAGATTTAGGAATATGTTTACTGTTATGGTTTGGTTTAAACTTAGTGTTAGGTTGGAGTTAAGCCTACGGTAGCCATAGATCTAGAGTTTCAACAGATAGTTTTAGGAGTCCAGCAGAGTAAGTTTTATGATTAGTTTAAGGATGCATTTATATCTAAGGGTAGGGCTAGGCTAAAGGCTAATTGTAAGGCTTGCACTAAAATTATGGTCAGCATTCTGCCAGGATTAGTAGTATGCAAGATATAGTGCTTGCCAAGGGCTTGTTCTAGGACTAGTGCTATGTTTGGCTTCTGTTCAAGGTCAGATTTAGAATTAGGATTAAGTTTACAGTTAGGTTTAGGATTAGGTTTCTACCAGGGTTACAGTTAGGGATTATTTAGTGTTAGATTTAGGCCTAAGGCTTCTGCCAAGACTATTTTTAGGGCTAGTGTTTAATGTTAAGGTCATGAATATGGTCTTGGTTATGATTATGGTTATGTTAATCATTATGTTTGGAGTTGGGTTAGGGATTGGTTTAGCATTATTATTAGGGTTAGGGATAAGGTTATGTTTAGTGTTACTACTAGGATTAGGGCTAAATCTAGTTTGAGGGCTAGGATTAGGGTTAGATTTAATGTTCTCCCATGTTTATGCTTAGGCTGGTTTATGTGTTTCATTTAGGACTGAGGCTCAGAGCAGGTATAGTTCTAGGGGTAATATTAGGGTTCCCAGAGGGATACTGTTAGCGTTAAGTTTAGATTTAAAGTTGCACTTATAACTAGGGATTAAAACTATGGCTAAGTCTAGTGCTTGAGATAAATCTAGAGTTTCCGCAGATTCATGGTTGGTATTTCTCGTAGGTCTTGGTTAGGTATACTTAGATTTAGAATTATGTTAGGGTTATTTTTATGTATCATTGCAGTGTTTTGAAATGGTTAGGAATGCGTTATTTTTAGTGGTTGGGCATGATTAGTGTTATACTTGGGTTTCCACTTGTTTTACTGCTAGGTTTAGGTTAGGCATAGGATTAGGGAGGCTCACAGAAGGTTAGGTTTTAGGATTAGTTTTCCCATTAGTGTTAGGGATAGTTTTAAGGTCATGTATAGTGATAGATCCAGGCCAAGTGATATTGCCTAGGGTCTGTCCACAGTAGGACTGAGGTTTAGAATTCCAGCATGGTTAGGGTAAGGTTTGCAGTTAATGTAATTGGATAGGATAGAAATAGGGTAATGCAACTTTTATGTTCAGTGCTAGGGTAGTGTAGGTTGATAATTAAGGTTATCATTTAATGGATATGTTGGTTTAAAGTTAGAGTCAGGGCTAGGGTTCCACCTTGCTTTAGTGTTAGTTTTAGGGTTATGGTGCTGTGTAGGGCTATTGCTAGTGGTAGAATTCCACTTAGTTATTTTTCTCATTGCAGAGACAAAATACCCATTCTTCAAGTAAAAGGAGGAAAGGTTTATTATAGCTTACAGCTTGCAGAGGAAATGTTTATTATAGCTTACAGCTTGCGGAGGTTTGGTTTTGTCATCTTCAAGCTCCAATGTGGTGCAGCATTGTAGTGAAGTTTGGTAGAGGAGAAATTTTACATGGTAGGAAAGACAGGTAACAAGCACAGTGAGCTTCCCTTTCCCTTTATGCTATATCTTGGCTACAAGCCTATTAGCTGAGGCCACTCATGACCATAGAGAGGGTTCTGTCTTTAACTGCCACACTCAGAGCCATATTAAATCAATTAGATGCTTAATTCGGTACTCCACTGAAGTGATCCACCCATCACTGAAAAGCCTCACCTCTGAGCACAGGAGGGTACTAGTGACATCCAGATACAGGCTAAAGGCCTCCACCATGCTTAGGGTTAGGATTAGGTTTATAATTTAGGACACGCATAGGGTTAGGTTTAGAGTAATGCTAGAGTCAGCATTCGTGCTAAGGCTAGGGCTAGGGCTAGAGCAATGGCTAAATCTTAGGCTAGAGTTAAGGTTTGTGTTAGCTTTTGGTTGGGTTTAGGTTTCCACTACAGTTTGGGTCAAATTCCCAGTTATGTTTAAGTTTGAAAAATGTTTATATTTACATTTGTATTTAAGGTCTAGCAACTGTTAGGCACAGGATAAATTCTAGATTCAGGTTTAGGTTTAGGCTTAGTTCCATGTTTAATTCTAAGGCCAAGTGTCACATTAGTGATAGGGCACATTTTAGGGTTAGGGCTGGTGCTAGGACTTAGGTAAGGGCTAGTGCTATGTTTCTGACTAAGGCTAGGTCTATGCCTAGGTGATAGTCTTTGTCTAGGTCTAGGTTTTCACCAGGATTAGTGCTATGTCTAGGGCTTCAGCTGAAGTTAGCAGAAGGGCCAAAAATATAACTGGGATTGTGTTCTTCCAGGGTTTTGGTTTGTGCTTAAATTTAGGGTTAGATTAAGTGCTAGGGTTGGGGTTAGGGTGGGGGTTAGGAACAGTGCATGGTGTATGCCTAAGGCTACATTTAGGGTAGACTAAGCATGAAGTATAGTTTTAAGTATACATTTCGGGCTATACTAGTTTCATGGATTATTCTAGTGGTACGGTAAGGAGCAGGTATAGATTTAGAGTTAGGGTTGGGGTTCGGTGTAGGTCTAGTGCTAAGTGTCAGTTTAGGACTATGTTTAGGGGAAAATATAGGGTTAAGAAATGTTAGGACTCATGCTAAAGCTACAGTTTTAATTGAAGTTATTGGCAAATTGATGGTTAGTGTTAGCTTTGTATTTGGTTAAAATTCTAGGTGAGGTTGAGATTTAGCTTTAAATTTATATCAGGTTTAGGATTAGAATTAGGTTAAGGGCTGAGGATAGTCTTGGATCCAGGCATAGTGCTATGTTTATGGCAATGTCTGAGTGTATGTCTGTATCTAAGGATAAGGTATTCCAGTTTTCAGGTTTGGATTAAATTTAGTTTTAGGACTAAAGGTACTACAAAATTTGAAAATAGGGTTTGAGGTAGGGATCCAAAGGTTAGGTTTATATTTAAGGTTAGTGTTATTTCTGGGGCAATGGCTGAGGACAGGGCTTGGAGACAGAAAAGTTAGTGTTAGGTTTCAGTCAAGTGTATGGCCAGGGCTAGGGCTAGCTTGCATTCATCCAGTGCCATGGTTAGCATAGGTTTTGAATTAGTATCAGGTTGAGCATCATGATTCCACTAGGGATAGAGTTATGGTTAAGACTTACGTTAATGTTATGAATCCACAAGGCTTAGGGCTATATTTTTAGTGCAGATAAGGGTTAGGGTTAGGGCTGGGGCTAGGGTAATGGTTTGAATTGCACTAAAGCCTGGATTTTGGTTACTGTTAGGTGCAAGTTTAGGGTTATTATTTCACTACTGTTTGTGTTAAGATTAGCCTAGAGCTAGGGTTAGAGTTAGGTTTACAGCTATGTCTAGGTCTATGATCAGGACGAGATTTACACCAAGGTTAGAATTTGGGTGAAGTATTTTGTTATGGTTTCTCCAAGTTTAGGGTGAAGTTACTTTAAAATTATTGCCAGCATTCCTCCAGGCTTACAAGTAGCATTAGATAAAATAGTATGATTGACACTGGGCTATGGTTAGCATATGGATAAAGTTAGAGTTAGTGTTACACCTGAGTTACCAGGTTTTTTATGTTGGAGCCTTCTCCTGGTGGTCGTTTGCAATTTTTGTCTGTCCTAAGCAAAAAATTGTACCAGACAAGCAAAAATGGTAATAATACCTTAGATCTATCAAAGGTAGGGAAAAAACAGTCCCAGTAGAATGAGTTTGATCAAAGGAAAAGCAGGAAAAAGAAGCTACTACATCCTACAGGGCACAAGTGAAGGACATAGTAGTGCAAGCTCAGTAGCAGATGATCTCTATTTTACATGTATTTTCCACATTGACAACAATTTTATGTCACTCTGGCAAAATCCTGCTAAGTTCTCACAAGAATCCATGTGCAGGGATTTTGAAACTCTTTTGAGCTCATAGCCTATGCTTTTGTCATTAGCACATCATGAGAACTGCTCCAACTAGTCTTCAATGCCATACTGGGATTTTTAATTTCACAGAATTATGTATTTAATCTCCAACTTTCTTAGGCAGCCATTGACACATCCTACCGTGTTGCCTCTTGTCTTCCTGAGAGACACATCGTCATGTACATTCTTTCTACTCACGGGGGTTGTAGGTTCTGTATGTTGGGATAATGTGCTCTATAACTGTGTGGTCATGTTGTAGCTCACTAGATGTGTTGATGAAAAAAGATAATGAAAAAAGTGATTTTTGAGCTACATGTTCAGTGGGAGAAGGAAAATAACTTTATTATTAGGTTCGGAGTGTAGAGCTCAAATATGTGAGACAGATCAGATTCCATGATTCTTTTGGTGAAGACAATATTGCAAAGAAAAATGTCTGATAAATTCTTGTGAGCCTGAGAGTCATACCTTAGCAAGCTCTTATTTAATGATCTGTACTAAGAGCAGAACTGGAGTTTTGCTTTTAAAGGAGAGAAATGTCAAGTTTTCCAGAAGTTTTTCTAGATTGTCTTTTTCTTCAAACAATTCAAGTGTGGCTCGCTTTATTCTGGAAAATCTAGGAATTGTTTTTTCTGTTACCAGGGATTGAACTGTCAACCGTGCACTTACCAGGCAGTCCCTTATGCCACTGATCTAAATGCCCAGCCCATTATTCTGCAAAGTTGAAACCAGCTTATCTGCAGTGAGTATGGCAAGTGGAACTGAAAAAAATAGCCTTTCATTTTGGTTTTAATTGGCCTGCAAGAATTCCTTATTTCCAGATTTTAAAGAACAGAGATCTTGTTCTCCAGGACATGTAGTATTTTCCCATAGAGTTAGATAGTCTGTAGTACTTGGTCTAAATGAGTAAGATTTTGTAAGAACTTTGTGGTCTCTGAATGTACTATTATATCAGAAGATAGAAATGGTCTCCCTCATAACATTTCAATCAGACTCATATGTTTTGAGATTTGACCTTCTTGAGGTTTACTGGGAATAGTCAAAGATGAAATTCAGGTGTTTCCTGGCAGTGTTTTGTTAGAGTTGATTTCAGGATTTTGTTGGCTCTTTTGAACTTTCCAAAAGTACTGATGATTGTATGTAGATTGGATATGGTAGTTCATTCCAAAATTCTTAGCTTTCCTCTGAGTTATTTAGAGCTAAAAGAATGCCCCTTGTCACTCTGAAGGATCTGGGCAGTCAAAACTGAGAAATGATTTCTTTGAGAGGCACCCTGTCAACCTCAATAGTCTTTTCTGGATGGGTAGTGAAGGCCTCAGTCCAACCCGTAATGTGTCTATTAGGACAGCTGTTTGTCTAAATCCCCTACATCATAGCATGTGTGTAAAGTGTAATTGCCAGTCCTTCCTGTTCCTTCTCTCCCCTCTGTACTGGTTCTAAGAAAGGAGAAGTTTAGGCTTGCAGGGGTTCTTTTACGTACAGAGTGGAAAAGCTTTGCAGAACTGTCAGGTGGTTGCTGCTAGTGCATTTACTGTTAAAATTTAAATGACAGTTTCCACTGTAGAATCTCTTCTGTTCAGGTAGCAGCAGAAAAGCATATTTGGAGTCTGTATATATGTTTAGTCTTTTCCCTTTTTCTTAACCCAAATAAGAGCTACAAAACCTGCACTTGGGACAGAGATCTTGGACAAAGCTACTTCCATCAGTAAACTACACTTCCTCAGCGTCTTTGAAGGGTAGGTCATGGATGTGCTGCCTACTTGCTTAGGTCTGAGAGACCACTTGTTCACAAGACAGCTCAGGGTTAGTTTTGTAGATATCAAAGAGGAATGACTGTGTGTAGTTATAGTCTTTATAATAACCTCAGGTGTGGCTAAGAGTGCTACTTGGTAAGCTGTGTCTTTGTTAATCACAAGTAACCTTTCACCTCAAGAATAGCCCTGATCTCATGGGAAATCAGGATTACTAGTTCTGGCCCCCAAGTTAGTTTTTCATTTTCTTTTGCTTTCACAGCTGTATATGCTGTGAAACTTTCAGACAAGTTGCCCTGCAGCAACCACCCCATCATTTTTTGAAAAGCATGCTATTGGGCAGAGTGTTCTTCCTAGCCTTTGAGTTAGGACACTCAAAGAAATTCCTTTCTTGTGTGACATGTGCAGTAAGATGGGTTTTCTTGGAAAAAGTTCAGCCTTAAAAAAAAGAAAGAAAGTAAGAAAAAGTGCAGCCTTAGTAAGGGCATGCTTTGATTGTCTAAAAATGTTGTCAGCGAATTCTAAGGGAACAGGCTCAGGACATTTTTTTTTCATTAGAAAAATGCGAATTATTTTTTATTAATTTTTAAATTTTATTTAAAGAGAAAAAAACAACTAGACAAAACAAAAAAATTGTAGCAATAATACAGAATTGCAAAGGGAAAAAATAAAAGAATCAAAAACAAACAAACAAACAGACAAAAAACCCAAAACAATAACAACAACAACAAAAAACAAAAACACTAAGAAATCGCCACTTGATATGTTACATACTCTCATTATTGGAAATAGTTGTTCAAGTTACAAAATTAGAGCATACAAAGTAGACATTCAAACAATGACACTGTTAACAGTTCTGCTCAACCATCTAACAAAAACAGTAGTATGGTCATCTATCTTATACACTTAAACTTATGTGAAATTATGTACTTTAGAGCACTTTCCTTTCCTCTCTTTTATACAGTAGCACTTACACATATAGGGTTTTATTACTCTTACATTTCTTATTACTTTTTACACTAGAGAGACAATGTGATATTTATAAATATGATTCTTATTGATTTCACTAATGAGGATGGCCTCAAGTTGACATCATTTCCTTATGAAGACCTCAAGATCATCATTTTTTATAGCTGAGTAGTATTCCATTGTGTAAAAATACCACATCTTTTTCATCTACTCTGCAGTTGATAGGCACCTTGGCTGTTTCCAAGATTTATCTATCACAAATTGGGCTGCTATAAACATAGGTGCACATATATCACTGTGATATGAACTTTTCAGTTCTTCTGGGAAAATACCCAGGAGGGGAATAGCTGGGTTGAATGGAGCTTCCACTCCTCATCTTCTGAGAATTCTCCATACTGATTTCCATAGTGGTTGCATCAGTCTGCACTCCCACCAACAGTGAAGCAGTGTTCCTTTTTCCTCGCAGCCTCACCAACATTTTTTATCAGTTGATTTCTTGATGGAAGTTATTCTTTCCAGTGTAAGATGATATCTCAATGTTGTTTTAATTTGCATTTCTCAAATGACCGGTGATGAACACTTCTTCATATATTTGTTTGCCATTTGTATGGAGAACTGTGTGTTCATCTCAGCTGCCCAATTTTGGAGAGGGTCTTTGAATTTGGGGGGGGGTTCATGTTTTTCAATTCTTTATTTGTTCTTGATATAAGTCCTTTGTCTGAAAGGTTGCTGGTTAAAATTCTTTCCCATTCTGTGGGTTTTCTTTTCACTCTGTTGGTGATTTCTTTTGAAGTGCAGAAACTTTTCAATAATATGAGATCCCAGTTGTTGATTCTCTGAAGTGTTTCCCGTGCAGTTTCCGTTATGTTCATGAAATCTCTGCCTACCCCTATGTCTCCAAGATTTCTACCTACCTTATCTTCTAGTAGATTTAGTGTTTCTGTTTTAATGTCTAGGTCTTTGATCCATTTGGACTTTAGTTTTGTGCATAGTGATAGGCATGGATCTAGTTTCAGTCTTCTGCATGTGGAGAGCTAATTTTTCCAACACCATTTATTACAGAGGCTATCCTTCCTCCAGTGAACATGTTTAGCCCCTTTGTCAAATTCAGGTGGCTGAGTGTCTTTGTACCTATACTTGCATCTTCTAATCTGTTCCATTGATCCTCAGGTCTATTTCTTTGCCAGTACCATGTTGATTTTATCACTGTGGCTTTGTAGTACAGTTTCAAGTCAGGAATTGAGATGCCTTGCCTTTATTGCCAAGAATTGCCTTCGCTATTCTAGGTTTCTTCTGGTTCCAAATGAATTTTAGGAGTGTTTTCTCTGGATCTGTATGTATGTCAATGGTATTTTGATTGGGATTGTGTTAAATCTGTATAACAATTTGGGAGATGGCCATTTTCACGATGTTGGTTCTTCCTAGACAAGATCATGGAATATCTTTCCATTTTCTGATATCCACTTCAATCTCCTTTTTTAAATATAGTATAATTTTCACTCAACTCAACTCACATTAGAAATAATGTCTTATGTAAAGACAAAAGTAACAACCTTAGTAAATGAGCTGTTCAACATAGTTAGAGAAGAAATAGATAAGAAACTACAGAAGCATGGGAAATTGATTGAAACTTTGAATAAACAATGTAGAAAACAAACAGAATCTATGAAACAAATTGAAAGAGATATGCAAGAAGCAAAAAATTGTATTGAAATCTGCAAAGCTGCTTAAATGATGCTGAGGATAGAATCTTGGACCTTGAGGACAGGATTGCAGATAGTGATCTTGAAAGGGTAGAACTTATAAAAACAACAAAGTGGCATGAAATGGCAATCCAACAGCTACAAGATGATGCCAGGAGAAACAATGTTAGATTAATAGGCATTAGTGAGGAGGCAGGAGACAATGCAAAGCATATAGTTAAGCTGTTCACAGAAATAATGGCAGAAAATTTCCCAAACATGGGGGGGGAAATTGGATATACAAATAATTGAGGCATATAGAAAACCACACAGTCATAACCAACATAAACCTACACCCAGTCATATAATAATTAAGATTGCAGACATACATCATAAAAACAGAATACTAAAAGCCGTTAGAGAAAAGACACAATGCACCTACCAAGGAAAGCCTATTAGAATCACAGCAGACTTCTCAGCACAAAACTTTGGGTTAAGATGAGCTTGGAGTAAAGTATTTCAAGCTCAAGACCTTTGACAACTGTATATGAACATTTTGCTATTAGTCCAAACTAAGATATTCAGTTGTAGCACAAGTCAGCCATTTCTAGGAGGAGCAAGGCTGATTTTTGATGGTAGAATGCCTGAGAGTACAACTAGCCTGAGTTTGTTGTCTAGACAGCTGTTGTTCCTCAGGAATAAGAATGTATCTCAAATATTGAACTTTCTGATGGGGTGTCTGAGCCATTTCCTTTGAAACTTTATA
The DNA here is from genome assembly GCA_004027295.1 of Dolichotis patagonum. Taxonomy (NCBI): domain Eukaryota; kingdom Metazoa; phylum Chordata; class Mammalia; order Rodentia; family Caviidae; genus Dolichotis; species Dolichotis patagonum. Next base: position 22,536 of record PVJX010016744.1, on the reverse strand, counting down.
TCTTTCCTAGCTAGAAAACCAAAAGTTTGTGTACAATGTCTTTTGGATGACTTCACACTTGAGCTACAGGCAAGAATGTGATGCACATTATGTAGAATGTTTCCCTGTTTAAGTCCCAGGTTTCTTAAGTCTTTTTTTTCAATGCCTGATCAAAAAGGTGTGGATGATACCTAAACACTTATAGGAAAACTGCCCAAGCATGCTTCTATTTTCCTTTGAAATTGCTTTTTTTCACTCAAAGTCAAAACAATCCTGGCTTGAGGGGAATAAAAAAAATAAACTTTTGGAGGTCTAAGGCCGAGAACACTTTCGAGTGTCTTGAAACTTGGGAGAGAATTCATATGGATTTATCTCCAGAGGGTGCATTGAGATTACAGCCTCATTAATGAAAGACGTCTTTTAGCATCCTGTATCCTCCTGAGGGCTTTACTAAAGGGAAAATTGGAGAATTTCAAGGGAACTGACCATGTCACCAAAAGCCATGTTTGAGAAATCACTCTATGGTTGATGCAACCCTATGCATGACTCTTTTTTGATTGGATACTGCTTTTAGATTGGTAATTGGCTGGAGTTTTCTCAGTTTTGTACCTACTGGCATATCTGAATTTTCCCCTTGAGGCATTCTCTTTTACTCTGCAGTAGGACTCACCCATTGGCTAATAGGGTTGGAGAGACCTGTTGTAATCCCACTAGGTAAAATCCATTTTGGCCTATTCTGGAATTTGTGTATTGCTCCCATTGTTTAAGTAAATTTCTTCCTAAAAAGGGAGCAGGACACTGGGTGACAATTAAAAACTCTTGGTTAAACATTTGGGGTTCAAACAGACATGTCACAGCTGGAATAAAGAAGCTTTAACTAGAGGTTCCCTCAGCCTAAATTATGGCTATAGATCTAGAAGGGTATTTTCCAGAGAAAGGATATTTTGTCCTCCTGTATATCAATGAGTAATTGTACTACCTCACCTGTGACATCTAGTGTTATTCAGGTCTCCTCACAGGTGACAGTGATGTCCTTGGACAGCAGCATTGTAGCTTCTCCCAGACCACTTCAATGTTAATCAGAGCTGGAAGTGAATATTTTTGCTGGGCTAGCTCCTCTCTGGAGCAGGAACAGTCCATCCTCCAGACCCATGAGATACTTGGAGCAGTGCTCAGGAGCTGGCCTGTTGTAGCCAAGTGCCCAGTGTCCTGTCCTCTTGCAGAATATAGGAACTCTTTCTTCAGTTGTCCTTAGGTTTTCCATTAGATGTTTTAGGTTCATTTAATAGTTAGCTAATTGTGACAGCTATAATTCTGGCCTGTCTATTTTCACCCTCATCTAAGGTCCTGAATGTTGAACACAAATAGTCATGTCTAGCTATTGGATCATAAGCATAATGGGTTCTCATCAGAAGTATTTTTAATTTATACAGAATATGATGACTGGCAATTAAATTAATGTTTGACCAGTACCTGTGATTCCTTGGAGAATGGGTCTGTGTTTGTATATTTATAAAAGGCTTTTCATCAGCCATGGAAGACAGCTGGACTTTCCTCATTGCCCCATATGGTCCTGTTTACTTTATGATAATTAATGTTTCTTAATGTACCTTTTTATTCCCATGGTAAGAGCAGCTATTGTGTATGACATAAGTTTTATACCTCAGTAGTATAGGCCCGGTTTTGAAGGGAGAAGAGTATCTCCATGTGATTTCCTTCCCTTCCTGAATCATATTGTTCCCCTGCAGAGTTCTTAACCTCTTGTAGGATTCTTTGTATGTCACCTTTCATATTGGACATCTTTCCATAATGTATCAAATGTGAGGCTCAAACTTTGAAACTCATCTGCAATCTTGCTTGGGTGTTTTGAAAGACAACCTAGCCCTTGTTTGCATTGTTGGATGCCTGCAACTGAAAAAAAACCCTGGATTCAAGTAGTCACCTCTGCAGGCAGAGCAGGACAAGTTGTGAGACAGAAGAATAAGGAGGACACATAGAGTACAACCTATGGGCCTTAGATCTGTCTGTGGACATTTGGTGGTACCTAACAGTGGGTATATCCTGCAGGGCACACAGCTGTGTGAGGAACAAGAATGAGGGAGCTGAGGACACTGAATTTCTATGAGACACTAGATTTTCATGGACTTCCTGAATCCCTTGGAAGGTACGGGACTGCTTTATAGACCTGAAGATTATGAGGAGTGGGTCAAGGAGACCTTCCTGCATGGTTATCTTCAGTAAGTAGATGAGAAGCAAGTGGGGATCTGAGGAGAGCATCATCAGAAATATACCTATCTTCCTCAGGAGTCACTCTACATACCACATGTCTTAGTTACTTTTTATTCATCACTGAGACAAAATACCTGATGCCCAAAGTTGGGAAAGGAAAGGTTTATTTCTTACAAGTTTTGGAGATTTCAGTCCATACTCAGTTGGCTCCAAGGCAGGGTGGCATGGCGGGGCCGCAGTTCATGGCAGCTGCAAACAGCAAAGTGGAAACTGGCAAGAGAGAGACACACCTTCTTCCTGCCTTTACATCACATCCTGGCTCCACCCCTATGAGGGTGTAGCACTGACACCACCAATCCAAGCACTAGACAATGAACCAATCACAAATACACAATGCAAATACCTGAGGCCTAGAGGCCACTGACATAAACCATGACACCACCATTCCTGGGGTTTTCCTGAGATAAGTGTCACAAAAACCAGAAAGTAAGGGATTCTCTCAACTGTCTATGCTTTTTAAAAAAAATGATAGAAAATGTATCAAAATTTAAATTAGCATCCTGTACCCATCTCTTGTCATACCCTAGTTCATGCTGGACACAAAATGTATTATAGTAGTAGATATTGTTCCTTTTTCAAGTTGGCAAGGTCAAACTTTTAACACTGACAAAGTGTATGACCTAGTGGTAAGATTGGTGGAATCTGTAGGGTGCTTCTTACAATGTCCTATGGCTCATTTTGGGAATTTTAGAGAGAATTAGGTCTTAGGCCTGTCTGGTAGACACTGCATGTGGAAGAAAGCAACCAAAATCACACCCAAAAAGCATCCCTTGTGAGACTCAAGTATTTGCTAGGCAAACATCTTGGCTTGAAGTTGAGATAGTACCACCATGTTTCTTAGATGATGGAGAAAGAAGGAAACCACTCCTGGTGCCATTAGAAAATTGTGGGGATGAGGAGGGGGGGAAAGGAGAAGAAGTGAGATGAGAATAGATGGAGAGAAGAGGAGAAGGAAAGAAGAAAGGAGAGGATGGAGAGAAAGCAAGAAGAGGCAAGGGAAGTGGAGAGGCAGAAAAAATAACCCAGAGTCTCCTTTTAGAGATACTTTCTATGTTGTCTTTTCCCTGGCCAAAGAATTGGTCAAGACAAGCATACATGGTAATATGGTTTTGCATTTATTAATGATATACAAATACAGGCTCTTTAGGCCAAGTTTGGTCCATTTAAAACCAGAAACAAGTACAGTAATAGCAGGGCAGCATGACCACACATAACAGTGAGACGTCAATCACAGATGTTTGTTCTTATATTTCCTACACTTGTGTCAGGTCTGGGCCTTCCTGTTAACAAATCTGCTTGAGTTCTCATGAGAAGTGCACATGCAGGATTTGGGGAACTGTTCTGCATATGTGCTATTGCATTTTGTATTTCTATCATGCCCTCTCAGAATTTTCTAATTAACAGGTGATGTGTAAATTCCCAGGCAGCTTTCACCACACTATAGCTTCCTCATTTTAAGTAGTTTTAGGGTAGGTTTAGGGAAATGGTTGAGGTTATGGTAAGGATTAGGAAAGGAGCTAGTGGAAGTGCTAATGAGCTTTAGGATTTTGTTGAGGTTAAGGTGATGAGTGGACCTTGGATTAAGGTTTGAGTTATTGTTAGGCTTACGGCTGTTTCTAGGTCAAGGTCTAGGATTAGGGCTGGGGAATGTTTAACTTTCCAGTAAAGGTAGCGTTAGTATAGGTTAAGAGTTAACTTCACATATAGTGATTGAATGATAGCTAGGGTTAACATTGTGGTAGAATTAGGATTAGTGTTACAGTTAGCAATCAGATGTGGTTAGGGTTAGGGTTAAGGTTAATGTTAAGAGTAAATGTAGGGATAAGTGTCAGGGCTAGTGTTAGTGTTAGTGTTAGTGTTAGTGTTAGTGTTAGTGTTAAGGTTAGGGTTAGGTGCATTGTTAGGGTTAAAGTTGTTTTAGGTCAGGTTTTCACCAGCGTGAGTGTTATCCTTTGGACTATGGTTTGGTTATTGTTAGAGGTATGATTCCCCACTTAGTATATTTAATGTAGTTATAGGGCTAGTTTCAGTGTTTAGGACTGGATAGGGTTAGGTTTAGGTTTAGAATTCTTCTTGTGTTTAGGATTGAATGAAGCTGTGCTACTTTTTGAGTGAGAGTTATCATTGTTACGTGTAGTGTTCTAGCAGGGCAAAGGTTAAGTTTAAATTTAGGGTTAGAGTTTAGTGTTCTACAATGGTGAGTTTAGAAATAAGCGTAGTGTCTATTCTGTTGTTATACCTAGGCTTAGGCTTAGGCCTCTGGAAAGTGTCAGTGTGAGGGCTAGGACTATGTCAAGAGTTAGGTTTACTGATAGGACTATAGATAGCACTAGAATGCTATTAGTGTTAGCATTAGAACTTGCTTTCGGGTTAGTGCTATGGTTAGCATTCAAAATAGTATTTGGTTTACTGTTAAGGTTAGGGTTAATGTTATGATTTTACCTTAGTTATATTTAAGGTTAGGTAGAGCTGGTAGGTATAGGGATATGGTTGTTTCTAGGGTACTCCCACTTTTAGGCTAAGATTATGTATAGCAGTTGTGTTAGTGCCATGCTTTGGTTCCTTGATAGAGTTAGGCCCAGGCTTAGGAATTGTTCTAGAGATAAGGCTAAAGTTAGTCTTAGCATTAATGTTAATAGTTATTAAGAACTCTAGCTTTACAGTTCTACAGGCTTAGGCTTAGTATAGTGATAGAGTTAATGTTAAGTTTAGAGTACTGCTCAGAGTTAGATTCAGCATTCAAGGAGATTTAGGGTAAGAGATATGTTGAAGTTCAGAGTCAGGAATAGCATAAGTTTTAGGTTTTATTTTTTTGATTATGGTCATGGTTCCATGGTTAGTGATAGTTTTAGTGTTTAGTTTAAGGTTCAGATTCCAGCAGGGTTAGAGTTAGGGTTAGGTTTAAAATTAATTTTAATTATAATCACAAGGTTATGGATGTATACGTATTTATGGTCAGGATTAGCATTTACTGATAGAGCCAGAGCTGAGACTGAGGGTAGCATTCAATTTCTGTCAGGGTTAGGGCTAAGGTTAAGGATAGGGTTAGGTTTTATGTTAGGTATAATGTCAGCTTTAGGGTCAGCATTAGGATACCACCAAAATTATATTATAGTTAATGTTAGGGTAAGGACTAATAAGAGTAAAAAAAAGGCTAGGGTTGCATCATGATTAGGGTCAGGATTAATTGTAAGTGTAGTATTTGTACTAGGGTTAGTTTTAAGTTTAATTTTAGGTTCAGGGCTAGGGATAGAGCTAGAGTTAGGATTAAGAATAAATTAGGTTTAATGTTAACTTTGAGATATAGTTAAGAATAGATTTAGGGGTCGATTTCCATTAGGGTTAAAGACAGGTTAGTGATAGGTTTAGTGTTAATGTTAGAATTAAATCAGTATTTTGTTTTAGGGCTTTATCTTTAGAATTTGGTTTAAGACTAGGGTTCCAGGAAGGTTGGTGTTAACTTTAGGATTAAAATTAAGTGTACCAATAAGTTTAGTGCTAGGACTAATTCTAGTGTTTAGTCAGGGTTAACTCTAGCACTAACTTGTACTGGGTTTCTATCAGGCATAGGGCTAGAGTTAGTGTTTGTCTTAGACTTAAGATGCGGTTTTAGGTTTACAGTTCCACCAACATCAGAGGTTTGGTAAAATTAGGTTTATTGTTAGAGTTAAGGTTATGGTTACTGTTAGGTTTAGCATTCCACAAGAGTTAGCATTAAGATAAAATTTTGTGTTACAGGTAGACCTATTGCATGGATTAGTGGTTGGATTTAGGTTTAGGTTTAGAGTTATATTTAATGTTTTGGGACTTCTAAGGATACTGATAAGATTTGTGCCAGGATCACAACAGGGCTTAGATTTAGAGTTAGGGTTTGGTTTTATATTTCACCAGTGTGACTTTCAGGTTTTGGTGAATGTTTAGGAATATTTTGTGTTAGATTTATGTTGAGGTTTATGGTTAAGATTAAGTTTAGGTCCCTTGTTACAATAGGCCTAGTGATAGGATTTTAACTCTACTAGCATTAAGCTTAGGTTTTTGTTTTGCTTTAGGATGAGGGTTTCATTCAGGTTTTCTGTTTGGTTAGTGTTAGGGCCAGTGCTGCACTAGTGTAGGCTGATGTAAGGATTGTACCTGGTTTAGGATTAGGTTTAGTATTATATATCGAGTTCAGTATGTATTCATTTTAGGGTGTGTTTTAAGAGCTAGGTTAAATGTGGGGATCACTTAGGGGTAGGCCTTGGACTAGGGCTAAATCTACAGCTATGGTTTTGCATAAATATGGTTATAGTATTAGTTATGGTTACTGTTATGGTTATAGTTACAGTTATGGTTGTGTTTATAGTTGTGGTCTTGGTTATGGTAGAGTTCAATTTTCCCTAAGCCAGTGGTGACAAACTTATGTGTTCTGTTTAATTTTCTCTTAAGATAAACCATATTAATGTATGAGTTGTTTTTTGTAAACTAAAACCACAGTGCTTTGGGCTCGAAAGGGCTCCTTTAGGCACACTGTGGGAAAGTTTTGCAGACTTGTCAGGTGATTATGGCTAATCATTTCCTCTGAATATTTGAATGACCAATTCCCTTCTAGCATCTCTTCCCTTATCAAAAGAATCATCAAACATTTTCTATAGTCTTCCACTGTGTCCCTTAAGCAATCACATTTATTTTCCAAATATCACAAGAGTCCCTTTTTAGCATCCCTTATCCTTAGGTCCTGTTTACTTCCTGGACAGTATAGATAGGTTTTCATGTTTCTCCAGGAGCTATGAATAAAACAAAGATTTTGAGAAGTGTAAGGCTGACCTTCTGCCTCCCTATCAGTCTTTTGATGATCTAGAGACTTTAGACAGATCTCTTTGGTGTCTCATACAATGCATGAGAGTGACCTATTTGAAAGATATACTGCCTGTAGGAAATGTGGAATTCCTTTTTAATGTTTTGTAGCTGATTGCTTATGAGTTAGCAAGCTCTGCTCTTTCCAGAAGGCTGCATTAGCATGTAGCATCAGAAAAGCATATTTGTAGTGCATACTGATAGTTTATTTTCCCTCCTAACATCAATGTGCAAGTAAGATATACAATATCTGCTTTTTGAGTGGAGATCTCTCATGACAGGGGTTTGGCTTATATGCACTTTTGTGGACTGACAAATGTATAAACTGCCTCTCAATGTCCTCCTTGGAGAAAGCTACTTTAGAAGAACTACATCTCTTCAGTTTCTTGGAAAGGCAGGTCCCTGATGTCCTGACTACTTTTATAGGTGTGGTAGACCACTTGTTTACAAGAGTGGCTAACATCTGGATCTGTGTTAGTACTAGAGCTAGAATAGTGTTTGAGCTAAGGCTAGGTTAGGCTGATTGTTATGGGTAGAGATATTATTATCTTTCTGTTTAGAATTCTTCCAGTGCTCAGATTAGATGAGGAAAGTTTATGTTATTTTTAGAGATCTCATTATTATATTTAGGATTACTGTAAATATAGGGTTATTTAAGTTTAAGGATATGGTTAACGTAAGAGTGAGAGTTAGGCTTCCACTAGAGTTAGTGTTAGCATTAGGGTTAGTGTTAGTTTTGGTAATAGCTCCAGGATTATGGATGTGGCCAAAGCAAGGGTCAGTTTTAGAACTAGATCTAGGGCAAAGGCTAGAGTTAGGAATATGGATCCCACTAGACTCTTGTTTTGGGTAGGATTAGTGATAGTGTTAGAGACATTTGAACAATTAGATTTAATATTAGGTTTAGTGTTTCATAAGAGTTAGGGTTCAGGTAATGTTTAGGGCTAAAGCTAATTGTAGCCCTTGGATATTGGTAGTGATAGGTGTAAGTTTTGGTTTTTGGTTTTGGTTTAGAGTTAGTTATTAGGGCCAGAGATGGATCTAAACAAAGATGTGGGTGTATGGCAACAGTTAGGGTTTCACCTCATTTATGGCTAGGTTTAGTGTTATTGTTCTATATTGAAATACTATAGGATTAGGTTTAGGTTTAGTTTAACAGTTAGGGTTAGTTCTAAGGGTCTTAGTGTCACGTCACCATGATTTTGTGTTAGGTTTGTATTAGTGTTAGTGCTGATCTAGTGCTAGAACTACAGTTAGGGTTCAACCAGATTTAGCCTTCAGTTTAGTTTTGTATATGATGTTCTATGAGGTTTTGGTTCAGTTTTACAGTTAGTCCTATGTCTGAGGCTTGAATTAGAGCTTGGGATATAGCTAAGTCTATAGCTAGAGGTCTACAAATTTACACTTATGATTTTGGTTAAGGTTAGGGTAGAATTAATTTATGTCTTGGCAAGTGATCACAAACCTATAGCACACATGTCATTTGTTTTTTTTTAAGACTAAATGTGCTAATGTATGAGTATTTTTTGCAAACTAATATGTCAGTATTCAGGATTAATTTCATAGTTGACTCCAGGTAATAAATACATGTGTACTAGGTTGCCGTTTGGTTACTTCTCCCTGAAAGGTTTTCTGTCACTGCCATTGACTTAGTGTGAGGCTTAAGGTTAGTGTTGGATAAGGTTACTTTTCAGGCTACCTCCTTTATGGTACAGTTAAGCCTCAGGCTACAGCTAAAGCTAGAGCGAGGTGTAGCTCCAGCAGTGGTACTAGGGTTCTACCAGGATAATGGTAGTGTTTGTGCTTGGGTATAATTAGTCTTCTACTAAGATTAGAGTTAAGATTTCTTTAGCATTAAGGCCAAGGTTAGTTTTCTAACTATGATTCCATCAAAGTTACATTTAGGGTTAGTGTTAAGCCTAAGACTACTAATAGGAATAAGGAAAATTCTAGGTTTCCACCATGGTTAGGGTAGGATTAGTTTTGGTTTTGGTCTTGTGCCTAAGGTTAAGTTTAGAGCTAGGACTACTGTTAGGGTTAGAATTAGTGGTAGAGATAATGTTTAGGGTTACTTTTAGGTTTTAGATTAAATTTAGGATTATAGTTAAGGTTATACTTCAATCAAGTTTTCAATAGAACATGGATACAGTTAGTGACAGGGCCAGAGATAAATCAAGTTTATGTTTAGTTTTACACTAGTTTTGGTGTTGGTTTTAGATTTCAATGTAGAGTTAAAATCAAGATTTAATGTTATGGGCCAAGGATTTAGCTCAGTGGCATATGCACCTACCTGGCAAGTGCTAGGCTGCTAGTTCAATCCTTGTTACCAAAAAATAAAAAATAAAAATAAAAATTGAAGATTTAAGTGCATCCTCAGGGTTAGCTTTCCATTGGGGTTAAGACTAATGTCAGTTTAGAAATAGGCCTGGGCCAAGGCTAGGGCTTGGTGATAGGTTCCAAGTTAGGTCAAGGACTATGGTTTTATCAAATTTAGGTTTAAGATTAGTGTTAGAACTACTGTTAAACATAGGGCTAGATTTACATACATGTTACAGTTGGGTTTACAATTAGGGTGAGGGCTAGATTTCCACCATTATTACAGTAGGATTTGGTTTGGTGCTAGATCTGGGGTTATTTTATTGTTAGGGTTAGATGTAAGTTTTGCATTACTTCTATGTTGAGGATTCCATAATTGTTATTGTTGATTCTTTGCTTTGATTTTTTTCAGAAGAACATAGTTAGTGTTCCAGTGTTGATAGGATTAGGATTAGGGTTAGGTTTAATGTTAGAGATGTATTAATGTTAGGTCTAGGAATATAATAGGGGAAGGTCTATAGTTTCATATGGATTTGATTAAGTGTTAGGTTAAGGAAGTTTTAGTGTTATAGTTAGTGTTTTAACAGGGTTGTTTAATGTCAGGACTAGTGTTAGTTTTATGGCAAGAGCAATGCCTAGGACTATGGATAGTTCTAAATCTCCTGTTAGGGTTAGGGTTAGGGTTAGGGTTAGGGTTAGGGCTAGGGTTAAGGTTAGAGATGTGCTAAGGTTACCACTAGGAATATAGGAGGGAAAGGACTAGAGTTCCAAGTGGGTTTGATTAAGAGGGTTAAGAAACATTGTGTGTTATAGTTAGTATTGAAATATTAAGGTCTATATGCACCAGTGTTCGTTAGTGTCAGGGTCACTGTTAGTTTTATGACTAGAGCAATGCCTAGGACTATGGGTAGTGTCAAATCTCCTGTTAGGAGTAGAGTTAGCTGCAATTTTTCTTTTAGGTAAGGTTTTCACCAGATGTAGGCTTAGGATTAGATTTAGGGTTAGTGCTAGGGCTTGGACTGCTCTTCCACCAGGTTTAGCTTGATGGCCATCATTAGGATTAGAATTGCTATTAGGTTTCCACTAAGCTTAGGGCTAAGGTAAGTTTGGGGTTAGGTTTAGCGCTAGTGCTAATACTAGGGCCAATGTAAATACATTTGGATTAGGGGTATGGTTAGTGATATGATTACCTCTAGAACTGTTTGTAGGGCTAACACTGTAGTTAGGTCCTACAAGGTTTAGGATTATGGTTAGTTTTAGGATAAGGCCTAGGTTTAGGAATAGTGGAAAGCATATGACTAAACTCAAGGCAGTGAGCAGGCCTAGATTTCACCTTTGGGTAGGGTTAGGTTAATGACTCTGTTTATTTTTAAGTTTATATTACGATTAATTTTAAAGTTGCACCAGGTTATGTTCATTTATGGTTATGGTTATGGTTATGGTTATGGTTATGGTTATAGTGAGGGTGAGTGACTCATTCTGAGCGACTGCTGCTTCCAGTGGCCTGTGCACACTCGGGCATGGAGAGCTCAGCCTATGACAGACAGACCAGAGTGTCTTGCTCTAGCCACCACCACCACCAGAGGCCAGCATAATGTCCACCAGGGAGGACCAGACCAACAAATGTTATTGCCCCACCCCAAGCTGATATTGCTGGGTCTGCTGCAGGAGTCTCTTCAGCAAAAGGTAACACAGATGACAAACACCAATTTCATATCACTGAAGAACAGATGAAAACTAAGGGAGAGAGTTTTGATTTAGGACTGAAGACTACTGTGCCACCATTCCAGATGAATGGATGCTGTGGTGAGAATATATCTTGAGAGCAAGGCTTGGAAATAGAGGCTACTATTTGGAGAGCTCCTGGGATTCCATGGGAAGCCCATGGTCAGACCAGAAACTCCATAGGCCCTTGTATTCCATCAGTGGACAGCAGGTTTGGGATGTGAAATCATCAGAGAGAGTGATTCTGATGGATTAAGTAGCTAGTCCAGTGCAAGAGTGGTGAACCTATGGCATTTGTGCCATAGAAGACATGCCGAGCTCATTTTGTTGGCACTCATAGTCACCAGCATCACAGTGGCAGCTGAGTGTCAGATAACTGTGCATATATGGGCAGTGCTGGCATTTTGTGATAAATAAGTGGGTTTAGGTTGTAGCTCAGGAATTTGGTGTCCAAAAGGTTTACCCTCTTCTCTAGTGGTGTTTTTGAGCTCTGGCATTGCTGCTTACATCCAGAAAGAACTGTCTAAGCTTTATAGGCTACCATGCAGGTGGTCTAATAAACTTTGCTAAAATCATAGACCTCTTAGCGCTGGTCAGGGAATGTTCATATTGCTTCTAGGAATTGCACATACTTAAATTGCATTTCATGCTATTCATTTGACTGAATTTACTACTCAGGCTAAGCTAACATTGTGGTGGCTAACAACTGATTTTTCTTCTATTTTAATATCTAGATTTCCTGGAACCATAAGAATATTTTTAAAAGAATAAATATACCTACATAGGAAATTGAGAAGGCAAAACAGAAGATCCTGAAAATCTTCTAAGTCTCCTGAAGCAGACTAAAGGGACACAGTTAGACAGGAAAACAAATAACATGGAACAGAACTCTATGAAATGTTTGTAGAAAAGATGAAGAAAATTGGTGTTCTCCAAAAGGGAATGAACCAAGTGTTCACTGAAATAGCACTGAAAGAATCCAAAGTGGATAGAGGGTAAGTAAATGAAAAATGGAAAGAGTTGGCCAAATCAGTTCAAATCTTCAAAGACAAATTTACCAGAGAGTTAGTATCCTCAAAAGTGTTTCAGACAGAGAAATGTGAAACAAAACATAGAGTGGCATTAAAAAATTTCAGAAATGACCAATGTGAAAGCAAAATGTCTGAAATGCAGAACAAAATGGTTAACTATAAGGAAGCACTACAAGAAGCACAAAAAATGTGAGTGCAAGAAAAGACCCTCCCACAACTACTAAATGACACACAAAAGCCCAATCTAAGATTAATCAGATTAGAGAAAAGCTAGAAGAACACACAGTTTGAGTTATTAGTATATCAACAGAATTCACTGCAGAAAACTCAAATATGAAAAAAGTGTTCAGCATACAGAATGCCAAATAATTACAAGAAAAAAGGAAAGACACCAAGACATATCATTAGTTATTGTTGTTCATATTTCTGTGGTTTAAATGTTTTAAAATTTTACTTGTACATTTTGGCAGTGCATGTAGTTTAGAATCATTTTTGGGAATGGTTACATATGGATATTGTAACATCTTTCTTTTATTTATCCAGTTGTCTGTTCATGTGTATATAGGCTTCTTGTAGGAATTTTCTATCATATTTGCATGGCTAAAAACATTGGTATGATAGTATTACTCTATATGATGACATATGCATTTTGGTGAAGATACCTACCAGAGGGATAGCTGGGTCAAGTGGAATTTCTAATTTCAGTTCTTTGAGAAATCTCCATACTGACAGCATGATATTCTACATAGAAGACTCAAAGATCTCCACCAAAAACTCTTAGAATTTATAAACAAAGTAGCAGGAAAGAAGAGAAATAGGCAAAAATTGTTAGCATTTGTGTACACTGACAAGGAACAGTATGAGTAGGAAATTATGAAAATAACACCATTCGCAGTAGCTGCAAGAAAAATGAAATACAAAGAATTCTTTGTATTTTGGGGACAGGGTCTCACTATGTAGTTCCACCTGCTTTGAACTCACTATGCAGCCAAGACATGCCTCAAACTCATGGCAATTCTCCTGCCTCAGTCTCCTGAGTGTTCAGATTTCAAGCATGCACCAATACACTCACAGACACGTCTTGATTGAATTTCCAGGCATCCAACATAAAAACAGTTTTAAAAGCAACAAGAAATGAACATAAAATATATAAATCTAAACCCATTTGAATTACAGCAGACTTCTCAATAGAACCTTAAAGGCTAGAAGAAGGGCTCTGTGTGAGAAACTCACACTTTACATCAAATATGTTCCTGCCTCAACCACTCTACCCAGCAAGTCTTTCCTTCAGAGTAGTTGGAGAAAGGAGGACATTTCCTGAAAAAGGTCAGCTGAGAGGCACATGGGTATGAAATCAGCACTACAGAAAATACTCAAGAGTAGTCTAAACAGAATGATAAACCCAATAAAGCTGTAAATTCTGATGAAACGAATATACCAAGCAAGATCAGTGGATAAACAACAAGATAAACAATGACAGAAGAATGAAGAATCATCAAGAGAGAAAGAATGCAATGATCATAAGTAGTCAACACATCTCAGGAATATCTGACAATGTTAATGACCTCAAGTCCCCAGTTCAAAGATATAGACTGGCAAATACAATTGAAAAGTAAAAGCCAGCAGTGTATTTTACTCAAGAAACTCATCTAACTAAAAAAGATATTCATAGATTAATCAAAGGATAGAGAACAACATTGCATGCACCAGGACCACTGAAACAAGCAGGGATAGCAATTTTAATTTCACATGGAGAATGTCAAGTTAAAATTAAAGACAAAGAAGGTCACTATCTATTAGCTTTTGGAACAATTGTACAAGAATAGATAATGGTGATTAATATACAAGCATCAAATACTTGAAAACATATTTAAATGAAATAAGTACTGGTGATCATAAACAAGATTAAGGTAATACCAGTGTAATCATAAAGAGAGAGCTTATTGCTCCACTTTTCAAAAAGATACATCAACTAACAAAATCGGTAAAGAAACATCAAAGCTGAATCACATCCTTGAACATTTGAACTTAATAGTTGTCTACAGAATATTACATCCTTCTGCAACACAGTGTACATTCTCATCTACAGCACATGGATCTTTCTCCAAATAGGTCACATTCATTTTCACAAAACCTGATTAAATACAAAAGAATTAATATCACCCCCATGGGTATTATTAGACCACTGATCAATCAAATATAAATCAATGACAGAGAAAACTACAGAAAATATGGAAGCTGTTGAATCACAGAAAAAAAATAGGAATTAAAATATTTCTGGAAGTTAATGAAAATTCCTGAACAACTCCTTAGAATATGTGAGAGAGTATAAAAGCAGTCCTAAGCGGGAAGTTTATTTTATTTATTGTTTGCATTATGAAAACATAGTGGGGGGGGTGAAAAGATGGCGGACTGGTAGGTAGCAGGATATGGAGCCTCCCTGAGAGAGACAGCTCAAATGCCAGAATAGAACACTGTGGAGGGACCCAAACAGAGGGGGATGGATTCTCTCAACCCAGGAAGAAACTGAAGTGAAAGAAACTGCTTGAATATAAGGTCCTAGGGCTATCATTAGAGAAGCTAAGATTGGTGAGCATGGTGCTCTCACCGAGCCACTTGAATTTGTGCCCGAGATCGACCTGAGCATCTGCACTGGCACCAATGCCACTGGCTTGAGTGGTCGCTAGCATGGAGCTGAACTGCCCTGCACGTGACTCACCCGGAAGCAGCCCTACACACAACCCACCCAGAGGCACCATGAATTCGTGCTGCACCTGCGCTGAAATCGGAGGTCAAGGAGCCCAACAGTTCTCAGTGACTGGCATCAACCCGCAGCAGTTAGTGATGGAAATAAGACCCTCCCATGGGAAAGGGACAACCAACTGGATGACATGTTGGAGTTGAGCAGGACAGTCCTAACTCTGTAAGGAAGTGGCTTCAGTTGGTTGCTCCCATTGTGGAACAGATTGGTGGGATCTGCTTTGACTGGGCCTCACCCCTGCCTGGGACCCAGTGGGTCATCCTAAACCAATTCCCTAAGTGCAGAGTGAATTGACTCAGTGAAGGCCTGTGAAGGGTGACTGGCCCAAAGGGGAGGAGCCAGCATACACTGGAGAGGGCAGAAGCCCCTAGCCTGCATGCTCCAGAAGAACCCTAACCAACAAGAAAAGGGGCTAGGAATTACACTATACACTTGTATGGAAGGAACCAAAAACATGATGAGAGAGAAATAAAAAGCCCCAGTGCCCAACCCTGGGAATATTGATCCAGGAGAGGTAAATACAAAAGAGATTGAGGGCAGCAAACATGCAACATCAAACATAGCATCAGCAGACATAAAGAGATATCTTTGGGACCTCGTAAAAGAGATCAAAACTGAAATATTAATTCAAGTTAAATGAGAGATAAGTAGATTAATAAAAGAAAGGCTAAGCACCTCTCAAGAAGACACAGACCAAAGAATGGAGGACCACAAAAGGAGAGAAACATTCAATGAAGAACATAAAGAAAATCTAGAATTCATGAAGCAGATTCAAAGAGATTACCAGGAAAGTAAAAACTCCATTGAAAGCTAGCAAAACTGCTTGAAAGAAACTAAGGATAGACTATCAAAACTTGAAGGCAGGCTTGCAATATGTGATCATAAAAAGGAAAATCTCTTAAAAATAACAAGGGAGCAGGCAGTAACAATAAGTCTAGAGGATGACAAGAGGATCTATAACTTAAGAATAAAGCATGTGCATGAAGAAGCAGGAGTCAAAACAAAGGAACTGCAAAGGCTATTCACAGAAATTATTAAGGAAAACTTCCCAAACATAGAAAAAGGAAATGCTATGCAGATGTATGAAGCATACAGAACTCCAGCCACCTACAGCCAAAACAGAGCTACACCCAGACATGTAATAATCAAGATCTCAGAAACTCAACATAAGAACAGAATATTAAAAGCCATCAGAGAAAAGAAACAGATCACCTATAAAGGAAAACCCATCAAAATCAGGGCAGACTTCTTGACACACAACATCAAGTCAAGAAGAGCTTGGAGTGAAGTAATTCAAGCCTTGAAGGAGAACAACCTCCAGCCCAGATTGATGTATCCTGCAAAACTCTCTCTAGAAATTAATGGAGGAGCAAGATGCTTCCATGACAAAGAGGGACTGGGAGAATTTGTGACTACCAATCCAACCCTACAAAAAATACTGAAGGACATTTTATAGAAAGCAAAAAATAAGAGGATTTCAGGAACAGTGGCAGAGAAGCCTCAATGAATGGGGCAGACAGTGGAATGAAAGAGAAAAATAGACAACCAGTGGCAGAAAAATAGAATAGCAGAAATGAGGCAGAGAAGATTTGCTGTAATCTCAAATATAGATGGTCTCAATATACTAACAAAAAGAAACACAAGCAGAGGAGATCAGGAGATAGGGTCCATTGACATGCTTTGTATAGGGAGGTAGTGGGACCCAAAATAAGCAGTGCACCCTATGGGACTGAAAGGGGAGGAATTATCTAAAAAAGGAAGGCAGAGGATATTGTTAATAGGGTAGTAAGATTTAAAATCTACATTATTCTCACCACTCTGCTTAGATGGATTACTTGCTGTTCCAGTTTGTCTACTTACACTAGATTTGAGGGCATGGTCAGCTATCCCAAAAATAAGAGGACATATTATGGTAATCATCCTTAATTTCCTATCAACTTAGTCTGAAGCCCTGCATAACTTATACTGCCTTATTATGACTGATCTTATTTGAATCTGGTTTTTTATATTGCTGTTTTGTATTGACAGATTTTATTCAAATCTGTTATGATTGATAGCATCAAGTCGAAGAGTATAGGCAACTACACTGAAGATGACAAGATTCACTAAGATACCCACTCTGGTTTGATTATTACCTGCTTTGGAAGTCTTATAATTTCTCCAATGCTTCATTTTTATTAATGTTGTTATATACTCCTGAGACATCATCATAACCATTGTAGATCACCTTATATTGGGGTTTTATATGACTTTTTTGCTTCATGCTTTTCTAGGAATTGTTTTGTTTTGTCTTGCTTTGTTTTGTTTTTCCCTCTAATACAGAAAGGATAGATATTCATGTAGAGACTCATACATTTGTAGATCTTATAAACAGTATATGAGAACCAACTATATAACACATGTTGAAATGAACAACTACTTTGAAGAAAAAGAGACACTACAGTACCCAGTGCTGACTCTGTAATGTCATGATATGAAATCCAGCAATACTATCATTCTTTGTTCAAAGTGATTTTAGCTTGTTTTGTTTTGTTCAAGTTAAACACACATGAAGGTATGGACAGCTGTTTTGAAGAGAATGAGACACTATGACAGCCATTCTTGGCTTCCCAATTGTCTGGTCTTGAAGACCTGAAATGCCTTCCTTGTCCTATTCAGATCAGTTCCATATATGTTGTTTCATGTGAATTCCCTGTATGTGATGATATGGACAACTACTTGGAAGAAAACAAGAGTCAATATGATAGATAGAGAGTGAATATCTCTGATTGTCTAGCTTTGAAATTCTTGTCTGTTACATTGCTTTCTTGTGATCTGCTTTGTTCTGTTTTGTTGTGTTTAATTTTACCCTTTTGATATAATTGCATGTATGTTTAAGTGTGTAAAATAGATGACCATATTACTGTTTTTGTCAGATTGTGGAGCAGAACTGTTAACAGTCTCACTGTTTGAATGTCTACTTTGCATATTTTAATTTTGTAATTTGAACAACTATTTCCAAGAAATCAGTATGTAATTTATCAAGTAATGATTTCTTAGTGTTTTTTTTATTTGTTCTTTTCTTTTTTTCCTTGGAATTCTGTATTGTTACTAACCTTCATTCTGTTTTGTTTTGTTTGGTTTTTTTTCTCTTTAAATAAAATTTTTAAAAAACAATAAAGAAAGAAAACATAGCGGACTCAAATAATCCTATGATAAATCTAAGGATGTTCAAGAAAGAACAACAACCTAGGCCAAAACCAATGTTAAGAAAAGAAATTTAATGTTTAGAGTAGAAATCAACAAACTAGAGACTAAAAACACGATACAAAGAAACAGCAAGTTAAAGACATGTTTGTTGAGAAGAACAAACAAAATAGAAATACCCATATCCAAACTTACCAAGAGAGAGAAAAGACTCACATCCATGCAATTACAGTTGGTGACACAACCCATCCCAATTCTACCTAGAAGATAGTGATTATTTTGAGAAATTGTCTCCTAATAAAGTAGAAAAATCTGAAGAAAAAATCAGATTCCTAGAGTCATGCAAATTACCAAAGTCAATTTAAGAAGATAAAAAATACTTAACCCAATAAGAAGCAATAAAATTGAAACAATAATAAAGAATGTCAAGTAAAACTCATCCACGACCTGATGGATTGACTTAGTGAATTCTGCACAACTACTAAGGATGTTACATCACCTATACTGCTCAAGCTATTCAAAAAGGTAAATCATACTGGGATGCATGTTTTGGATGCAGACCAAGTTTCCTGATTGCTGCTGCATGATCAGAGTCTGTGCCACCCATGAGGAACATGGAGACAGTTCTCCATCAGGGCCCTCAGAGACCCTGTCCTCACTGGCCATGCCTTACCCTCCATGGCTTGGGTGACTCTGGTTGTCATTTTTGCAACCACTACTTCAGGCTCTGATATCCTACTGTCCCAGCCACCTAACTGTCTTGCTTAGAGACATATACCACTGTGCCTCCTTTCTTTCTCCTCCTCCTCCTGCCCTGCTCTTCCTCATTTTTCGCCACATTAACAGTTCATTTTCTCAGTCATTAAGTGGTCCTTACAACACCTTGTAGGGTGTGGATGGTACTGCAGCAAATGACTTGCATACAAATATTTTGTAAAAACTGTGCAGGAGGATGTGAATACAGGGCTTTATCAGTGTCATGAGCATCACTGCTCTTTCTTTCCACAGTTAAGAGAGTTGTAAGTAAAATGCAGCTAGGTGATCTTGCAGTAGCATAGAAGAAGAAACATTAAAAATCACAGTGACCCTGGGACAGTTGCTGCTGATGACTGTCATTCACCTGAGCAAATAAATTTTAGGTGATTAGACTGCTTGGACTGGGTGCTCAAATGACAGTAGAGAGTCAAGTTTTAGATGAAGAAAGTGTCATGTACTGGCTGGGAATTCTGCATTTGAGAACTATGGGTGTCTGAGTTGTATGTGAGTGGTTAGCTGCTGGATCTGATATCCAGCACTCCAAAAAAGAAAGAAAGAGGGAGAGAGAGGGGAAGAGGGAGGGAGGAACAGAGAGGAAACAGAAGAGGAACAGGAACAGAGAGGAAAGGGGAGACGAGAAAAGAGGAAGGAAAAATTTATGTACATTTGCAAAATTTATTTAAGTTGTATAATTGCATTTATTGGTATATTTTAGATTTACATAATGATCATATTCATCATAGGGAATTTGTGCATGAAAGAATTTGATTTCTCTGTTTTTCCCAATCCCCTCTCCTTTCAACCCATCTTCCCCTCCCTATTTACAAAGCTTTGTTTCTACTTTAACATTTTTAAAATCATTTTTTCCTTTTTGTTTCTTTCATTTCTCTCTTTCCCCATCCTACTTCTTTCCTTTTGAACAATTTCTTCCCATTTCACAATATCTATTGTATATTTTGGCCCTTATTTACTTAATTTCTCATACCAGAGACAATGTGATGTTTACACATGTGAGTCTGACTTACTTCACTTAGGAGTATGGTCTGAAGTTGCATTCATTTACCCAGAAGTGCCTCAGATTTATCCTACTTTATGGCCAAGTAGTAGTACTATAGAAAAAAACCCCACATCATGTTAATCCATTATTCAGCCCATGGGCATTTGGGAGCTGCATAAAAACCAATACCAATCTGCACGAAGACTCTTCTCAGCAAGGAGTCTAAAAAGCAACACTTGGTGATCTGACACTGGCAGGCTAGAGCACTATAACAGAGCCAAAATCACCAGCTATGAACCAGCTTAGAGTTCAGTTTAAATACAGTTTGCAAGCAGGAAGTACAAAGCAGATGGCAGGTTATTCCATACTAATTATATGAATTGTGACATATTGTTAGGCAAGCTGGTTCTAAATAGGTCTATGTAAAAGGAATTGTTTGCCCTAATGTAGAGCCATCCTGGGGGCAAGAGGAGAGAGTTCCAGTGGAGCAAGCAAAGTTAAAGGTGTCCTTGACTGGGCCACTCTGTCCCAAACAAAGTCCTTGAAGCAAGTGGAGAGAATACATATTCTTTGAATTAAGGAGAAAAATAATCTGGACATAGTCAATTTGAGCCAGCATATGATCAGAAGAAAAGCAGCTGGACTCAGACAGTCAAGGCTGACTGAATTTTGCAGGATGATTATGTGATAAGTGGCAGTAGGAGAGGCAGTGGCCACTATTTGATTTTTAATTTTGTGTGTCTATAATGTGTCTATAAGTTTTCTGTTCTTTAAATGTGTCCCCACATGGATTGTTTTCATGATTGAGCTCTTACAAACTGTGCTGCTATAAACACGAGTGTGCAAAATGTCACTGTGGCTGATGTTTTAAATTACATGCAAAGATGTGAAGGAGAATAGCTGGATCAAATTGGACCTGTAATCCTTGCATTTATGAGGAATCTCTCTACTGATTTCCATAGTGATGGCACAAGTCTGCACCCTCACTAACAGTGAGAAGAGTTGCTTTTTCCTTACAGCCCCTTTAGTATTTGTTATTCGTTGATTTCTTTTTGATAGCCTTTGTTTCTGGCATTGGATAGAAACTCAACTTTTTTTATTTATCTCTCTAAAACTTGTGTTGTTAGCTTATTCATACTTTATTTGCCATTTGTGTGTCTTCAGATTAATTTCTTCAGATGAAGAAATAAAAATGGAAAATAAATATATAAAATGGCCCATAAATTTTTGGATTGGGTCTTTGAATTTGGGATATCTCATTTTTTTCAGTTCCTTATATGTTCTTGATATAAGCCCTTTTTCTGAAGGACAAACTGCTAAAATTTTTTCACTTATGAATTGTTATTTTTCTTTGTGTGTACTTTCTTTTGTTTTACAAAAAGCTTTTAATAGAATGAGTTACCAGTTATTGATTCTTTATATTTTTTCCTGTGTGATTGAGGTATTCTTCATGAAATCTTTGCCTGCACGGGTGTCTTCAAGAGTTATGCCTATTCTCTCTTTTCGCAGATTTAGTGTTTTCTGTTTTAACACTTAGGTCTTTGATCCATTTTGATTTTAGTTTAGTGCATGGGAATAGACATGGCTCTAGTTTTACTCTTTGGTACACTGAAAGCTTGTTTTTCCAGCACCATTTATTAAAGAGTGTATCTTTCTTTCAGTAAACATGTTTTGCTTATTTGTCAGAAATAAGGTGGCTCAGGCCAGGGATTAACCTCAGAGGCATAACCATCTGCCTGTCAAACACAAGGTTTTGATATCGATCCCAAGTACCGAAAACAAACAAAATAAAACAAATCAAAACAACCAAAGGTGGCTGAGTGTGTTTGGATTTGTGTCTGCATCTTCTAATCTGTTTTATTTACCTTCAGGTCCATTTTTTAAAAAAAAAATCATGCTAGCTTTATAGTATAATTTCAACTCAGGATTTGAAGATCTTCCTGCCTTGCTTTTGATGCAATGCAGGAGGCATCACAATCCCCAACTTAAAATTATATTACAAAGCTACAGTGATAAAGTCAGTATGGTACTGGAATAGAAACAGACCCGAGGATCAGTGGAATAGATTGGAAGATACAACCACAACCGCAAACTCATCAACCACCTCATCTTTGATAAAGGGGCCAAACATGCTCGCTGGAAGAATGACAGTCTCTTTAACAAATGGTGCTGGAAAAATTGGCTGTCCATATGCAAAAGACTATAACTAGACCCATGTCTATCACCATACACTAAACTAAAATCTAAATGGATCAAAGATCTAAATATTAAAACAGAAACACTAAAACTGCTGGAAGACAAAGTAGGTAAAAACCTCAAAGATATAGGGGTAGGAAGAGAATTCATGAACAAGAACCAAAGTACGCGGGAAGTACTTCACAGAATCAATAACTGGGACCACATCTTATTAAAGAGTTTCTGCATGTCAAAAGAGGTTTCCAGCAGAGTGAAAAGAAAACCCACAAATTGGGAAAAAAATCTTCATGGACAGCGCCTCAGACAAAGGACTTTTGTCTAGAACTTATAAAGAATTAAAAAAAAAAGCAGACCCTCGAAATTCAAAGACCCAATCCAAAAATGGGCATCTGAAATGAATGCACAGTTCTCAGATGAAGAAATACGAATGGCAAATAAATACATGAAAAAATGTTCATCATCATTAG
>PVJX010016743.1:0-39713 GCA_004027295.1 Dolichotis patagonum | reverse complement strand
CTCCATTAATTTCTAGAGAGAGTTTTGCAGGATACATCAATCTGGGCTGGAGGTTGTTCTCCTTCAGGGCTTGAATTACTTCACTCCAAGCTCTTCTTGACCTGATGGTCTGTGTTGAGAAGTCTGCTGTGATTTTGATGGGTTTTCCTTTATAGGTGATCTGTTTCTTTTCTCTGATGGCTTTTAATATTCTGTTCTTCTATTGAATTTCTGGGATCTTGATTATTATGTGTCTGGGTGTAGCTCTGTTTTGGTTATAGGTGGCTGGAGTTCTGTATGCTTCATACCTCTGCATATCATTTCTTTTTTCTATGCTTGGGAAATTCTCCTTAATGATTTCTGTGAATAGCCTTTGCAATTTCTCTGTTTTGACTCCTGCTTCTTCATTCACATGCTTTATTCTTAAGTTATAGATCGTCTTGTCATCCTCTTGCCTTCCAATTGTTACTGCCTGCTCCCTTGTTATTTTTAAGAAATCTTCCCTTTCCTGATCACACATTGCAAGCCTGTGTTCAATTTTTGATAGTCTATCTTTGGTTTCTTCCAAGCAGTTTTGCCAGTTTTCTATGGAGTCTTTAGTTTCCTGATAATCTCTTTGAATTTGCTTCATGAATTCTAGGTTTTTCTTGTTTTCTTCATTAAACATTTCTCTCCTTTTGTGTTCCTCCATTCTTCTGTCTGTGTCTTCTTGAGAGGTGCCCAGCCTTTCTTTTATTAATCTACTTATCTCTTGTTTAATTTGAATTAATGTTTCAGTTTTGGTCCCGCTTACAAGGTCCTGAAGATATCTCTTTATGTCCGCTAATGCTGTGTTAGATGTTGCATGTTTGCTGCCCTCAATCTCTTTTGTATTTACCTCTCCTGGATCAATGTTCTCAGGGTTGGGGGCTGGGAGTGTTTTCTTATTTCTCCCTTTCATCATGTTTTTGGTTCCTTCCATACAAGTGTACAGTGTAATTCCCAGCCCCTTTTCTTGTTGGTTAAGGCTCCTCTGGAGCACGCAGGCTAGGGGCTTCTGCTGTCTGCCGGCCGCTATCAGAGAGTGAAGTTCAAGGAAGCGCAGTGTGCGCTGGCTCCTCTCCTCCGGGCCAGTCAACCTTTGTAGGCCTTCACTGCGTCAGTGTGCGGCTGTGCTCAGGGAATTAGTTTGTAGCAACCCACTGGGTCCCGGCCAGGGGCAGGGCCCAATCCAAGCAGATTCCACCAGTCCGATTGATGAGGGGAGCAACCAACTGAAGCCACTTCCTTATGGAGTTAAGGCTGTCCTGCCCAAATCCAGTCTTCCAGCATGTCTTCCAGTCGGTTTCCCCTTTCCCGTGGGAGGGTCTTATTCCCATCATTCACCAAGTGTTGATGCCAGTCCCTGAGAACTGCTGGGCTCCCAGATCTCCTTCTTCAGCGCAGCTGCAGCGCAAATTCACGGTGCCTCTGGGTGGGTCATGTGCAGGGCCAGGTCTGGGCGAGCCGCATGCAGGGCTGTTCAGCTCCACGCTCTGGCGGCTCAAGCCAGTTGTTTTGGCACAGATCGCTTGGTCAGGTCGAGCAGGAATTCAGGCGGCTTGAGGAGGGCGCTGTGCTTGCTGATCTTAGGTTCACTAATGGTAGCCCCGAGACCTCATATTTGAGCAGTTTTTTTCACTTTAGTTTCTTCCTGGGTTGAGAGAGTCCATCTCTCTCTGTTTGGATCTCTCCAGGGTGTTAGATTCTGAGCCAAAAATTATTAACTATTATCATGTTGTATGTTGGAATTATTTATATATTTCCCTATAACAATCTCTGCAGAGAGGTGGAATATGAGGTTTTCTGTCTGAAAGAAGAGAAAACCAATCTCTAGAGGCTAAATCACTTATTCAGTGCCCACATGTCTTTGGGCTCAAAGGCTGGGCTTGGAATCATCCCTGACTGTGACTGTCAAGCTCTATCCTTCACTCTACAGACTTCAGGTCACCCCTACCACTGAGTCATGAGAACACCTTCGCAGGCCCAAAGTGTAATTTTCAGAAGTGAAATGAAGTAGAAGTTGGCAGAGTACATGCACATGACAGGGTTTCATGAAACTTTGGCTTGTGAGCGTGAGTAGGAGGAGTGGGTCACACTGTGAAATGATACCATATGGTGGAGACCAGCAGTTTGAAAGGTCCAGCTCATTGTACTTCCTCTCTCAGGAACCTTAGTCAGGCGTATAGGAATTTGATTTTCTAATCAATAGATGGAGACTTAAGGACCTGAAGTAAGGAAGGAATAGTTATTAAAATAAAGAATACTCAGAACTGGGCGTTCAGCTTAGCTTTATTGGATGGCAATAACATGCAAGGTATAATTTGAGGTGCTATGGTGAATTTGAAGATATTAAAGATGCTCTTAGCCCCTGACCAAAGCTTTTTGTCTATAAGAATAAGTATTGTTATTGAGGAGATGCTGTGGGCAAGACAGGCAACCGAGACACAGCGGTGTCCTCTAAAAGACCTTGCATTTCAGTCCACCTCCCTGCCACTTAATGGTGCCTGACCAAGCTTTCATCACTTTGCAGGGTGAGTTTTTCAAAGACAGGAAGAAGCCGGGATGAGCTGGTTTCCTTTGGCACCCAGGGCTGAGGTATCAAACACTCAGGCACTTTCCCGGGAAGTAAGGAGGGCAGTAGTTACCTGGGGGTGAAGGAAGGAGAGAGAAGCTAAGGAGGAGACCAGACTGCACAGCTGCTTAGGATTTACACCGGGGATGGTGATGCACTCAAGGGGAAAACACCGCGCGGAAAGGAGTGGGGTTAGAACACTCACACCCCTTGCCTTTCATTGCTTCTTTCTCTGTCTATCCTGCCTGTGTTGATGACCAGGTCTTCTTCACCCCCCTCAACCACATGGTGAAGACTGGTTCTTACAGAGGAAAAAATGATACCCTTGCTTTGTGTAAGCCCCAGATATGCATACTGTGCATACGAACATGTATGTTATGTCTGTGGAGGGGTTACACCTAACAGGACTCCTTTGGATAGACAGTAATAAAAAGAAGGCTGAGAAACGCTGACGCAGACCAGGTTAATGAGAAGGGCAAGACCTGAGAGAAAATGGGCAGTAGAATGTTCGGACTCACTACAAATGGAAACAGAGAGACAGGAAGGACGGAGCTGGTAGGTCAGTTTCTCCGGGAAGAGGTTATAGGGACTACATCAAGACAGACCTGTGTGAGCTTTGGGAGACGGGCATGCGACGCAAGAGAAATGGGGTAAAGGAGTCTGAAAATACATTACTGGGGACTGTGAGCAGTATTCTTGTTGGCACAGGTCAAAAAAGTTGAGTGAGGGTTAGAATTCCACTTGGTTATTCTTGACTTCTGAAGGTTTGTGGCAGCATCATGGATTTGATGAATAAGCTGCATTTTGTCCATCTCATGTACAATGTCACAAGAATATAGCTATCATAGGTTTCTTTAATACCCCTCCAGTAATATAACTCCCCAAGGCCATGTTATTAAGAAACCATTGCAATTCACTGTTTCTTTGAAAGCAGCACCAGGGTCTCATAAACCCTGGAATTTTTTTTGGCCATGGAGTCTGTTTAATTCTTCTGGTCTGGTCTAAGGGAATTAGTTTCAGTCCTTCGATCTTCCTCAAGGGGCATTAAAAATCATTCTCTGTGTGGCTTTGAACACTCATCCACATGAATCCCGTCCATCCTGGAGAGCCAAAACACCTAGGGTCAGAACGTCTGCAAAGGATCTGGGTGTGCTAAGTATTCCCTTGGCTTTAGGAGGGAGCCGTGCCTACTAATGGTATAGCGTAGAGAAATGATTCTTCAGTGATCGTAGCTCAGGCTGACGCCATTTTTAGGAAATTAGGAGACATTGCGTGGTTTCATTCAGTAGCTTAGAATAATAGGACCTTTCTTCAAATTAACAATAATACTGTCTATTTTGCACTTGGAAATCTATACAGAATCATACTTCATGTTGTGAATAGTCTTTTGGTTACCAGAGAAGCTTAGAGCACTGTAAGAAAGTAGGAGGTAGTTTGGTAAATGAAATGCAATGCAAATTCCAAATTTGACATCTCAAAAATAATGCTACAATCCTTAGGCCAGAAAGGCATAGAAGTTTTATGCTAAACTTAGAGGACAGATGTTTCAGTTCACTGAAGAAGGAATGGTTTGCCAATGATAAATACCTAACTCAATCCAATCAGTTGTAGAAGTTAGAGAAGCAAAGCCTTGCTGGACATTTTTAATGCTTCCCTAATGCCCATGAGGTGACATCTGAGTGCTGGGAAAGGGGTGAGGAATAGAAGAGAGAAAAAGAAGTAAAATAATGCTCAAGGGCAGGCAGACACTTCCCAGAGGTAGTCTGGAAACACTCCAAATTTTGTAGTTAAAAATAAACCATGCTTTCTGTAAATTTCTCTTTCCCAGTTGTGAGTTGTCTGATGTGATCATGACCTTGTCAGCAAATTCTATTTCTGCTGTGACTGGAAAGCCTTTATCTCATGTCCACTTGGGGGAAAATTTATTCCTGATGTTCTCATTTCTTCCCTCACCAATCTGCCCTCTTCTCCTTTACCTAGACGCTTCATGGAAAGTTCAGCTCGGTTGTGTCAGGGTGTCGCCTCGGGGTCACTCTAAGACTTCACGGAATTATGCCAGATGCATCTCAGGTGCTGCCTTTTCTGCACAAAAAATACTGTTCAGCATTTAAACCATGTAAAGTCAGATACAGCTGGCATAACTTTAACTCAGATGGCTTCGGTAGGACTAGGGCAGTGACAGGAGACTTCCATGGAATACAGAGGAATATCTGATATTCTAAATGGGTTTCATTTTTATTTCACCTCTCCTAATTCTCGTAAGTCGCTAATATCAATTAATTAAAATAAAACTCATTTTATTTTATTTTGGAACTCTGTGAAGAATTTCGGAAAAACATTTTTAAATGCTCTAAGAAAAGCCAGGATGTACTATAACTGACATTAATGGATTAATTGGACATTATGGCTTAGAAATAAGTACATTTCACTTTGCTCTCTCAGCATTGGCATATACCAGATTTGAGCACCACTGCAACAATCTTATACTACAGGGAGTTTAAGAAGTGCATCAAATTTGAAAGTTATATGTAAAATCAGTGGCAAGTGTTTTGAAAGACAGAATGTTTACATATAGTCTACATGGATTTATGTCATAGTTTAATAAATAGTTAAGCTTTATTCAGCATATAATTAGTCTCATTATAGCAAGATACAGAAGAACTAAGGGGTTCTCTGCCAGGGAAAAATTACTGAAAAGACAGGAGGGCACTCAGAGGAAACTGCTTCTGGAAATATAGGAAACTTGGTTGTAGAGCTAGTATCGGCCTTCAGATCACCCACATGTGTTTTAATAGAAAACCCAGGACACTGAGAATACAAATGAACCACAAGTTGTCTAATAACCAGTGCTTTTGAACACGGCTCTTCAACTGGACACGGCAGCCGCAGGAAGCCAAGGAAATTAGACGGGACAGACAGTGTGGGCCAGGATGCTTCTGGCCTTACCCACTGAATGTCCCCAAGGTTCTGTGTTACGTGGCCCTTTGGGTGTTTGTTAAGACCCACCTCCAGGAGACATGCTGCTGTTTTGTTTATATCTGAGGTCAGAGAAGCTGCCATTTCCTGGGCTTTTTGGTCTGCGTCCAGAAGCCAGACCAGAGGGGTTCTCTCTAGGTACTTGTCTGCCTTGGACCTTCTATAGTGACACTGCTTTGGTTGTCTTGATGAACACATTTTTCTTGGGAACTTGAGTCTTATTTTTTAATCTAAAAGGAAAAAATGGTAAAAATAAAAAGAGTTTTTGTGGAAGGAAGACGAGATAAAGACAAAATCTGTCATTTTTCTGAACATCAGCGGAAGCCGGTTGAGTCTGAATGGCAGGGAGGTTTGCTGGGCCAGTGGCTTCGGGAGCCTGTGACCTGCGTGCAAACCCGATATGAGGCAGAGCCCGCACTGGGTTTACTGCTCCGCTCTTGCCAGCTGGAAGTTCTTTATAATTAGCTTTGAACCCTTGGGCTATAAGTAAAGTCTGATAGGACACTGGAGCACGACCGGGGCATACAAGATCTGTGGAAGAAGGGAACCGGCTGCTTTACTGTTTAACACCATATCCCCTGCATTTAGAATGAAACACTCTGCGTTTTTTTTTTTGTATTGCACTTCCCCTGTTATGTAGCTCATCTTGTCTCTCTGTAGATCTCTGCAGTTTTTTTTTTTAATTTATTAAGAATAACATACCTACACTAGTAGGGTTTTCCAGAAAAACTAACTGGAGAACCAGGAAAACTGGTGGTGTAACCCAGTCCGAACTCGATGGCCTGAGAACTAGGAGAATGTGTATCCAGGCCAGCGGAAGACAGCTCCAGCAGATAACCCTGCTTCCACAGAGAGAGCACTTTTGTTCTTCCTTTACCTTTTTGCTCTATTTTGGCTCTCAGCATATTGTACGGTGCCCACCCGTATTGGGAAGCTGATTTTCTTTAGTTGATTAATTAAAATGTTAATCTCTTCCAGAAACACTCTCATTGGCCCATTCAGGAATCATGCTTACCAGTTAACTGATCCTCCTAGTCCTTCCAAATTGACCCAGGAAAGTAACCATTGCACCTTTTGAGAGTTTTCACCTGTGAAGTGATCGTGTAGGTCTATTCAAGCTGGATAACGTGCATTGTAAGCATTCATGGGCTGCTCTGTAGGAGTCCACTGATGAGAATTATGAAATGATATGTACTAGTAGTATCGGCATTAGTAGTTTCTTTTTTCTATTTAAAGAGAAGAAAGAAAAAAAAACAGAATAAAGGGTAGCAACAATACAGAATTCCAAGGAAAAAAGGAAAAGAACAACAACAAAAAGCCTAAGAGATTATTACTTGACAAATTACATACTGACTTCTTGGAAATAGTTGTTCAAATTATAAAGTTAAAACATGTAAAGTAGACATTCAAACAGTGAGACTATTAACAGTTCTGCTCGTCAATCTGACAAAAACAGCAATATGGTCATCCATCTTACCCACTCAAATATACATTCAATTATATCAAAAGGGTAAAATTAAACACAACAAAACAGACCAAAGCGGATCACAAGAAAGCAATGTAAGAGACAAAAATTCCAAAACTAGACAATTGGAGATATTCATTCTCTATTGTGTTGACTCTTGTTTTCTTCCAAATAGTTGTCCATATTGTCACATACAGGGAATTCACATGAAACAACATAGTATGGAATTGATCTGAGCAGGACGAGGAGGGCGTTTCAAGTCTTCAAGACCAGAAAATAGGGAAGCTGAGAATGGCTGTCATAGTGTCTCTCATTCTCCTCAAAACAGCTGTCCACACCTTCATGTGTGTTGAACTTAAACAAAGCAAAATAAGCTAAAATCACTTTGAACAAAGAATGATAATTTTGCTGGATTACACATCATGACATTATGGAATCAGCACTGGGTATTGTAGTGTCTCTTTCTCGTCAAAGTAGTTGTTCATTTCAACATGTGTTATATAGTTGGTTCTTGTAAACTGTTTATAAGCATTACACATGCATGAGTCTCTAAATATATATCTATCCTTTCTGTATTAGAGGTAAAAACAAAACAAAGCAAGATAAAACAAAAAAATTCCTAGAAAAGCATGAAGCAAAAAAGTCATATATAACCGCAATACAAGGTGATCCACAATGGTTACCATGATGTCTCAGCAGTCTATAACAACATTAATAAAAACAAAGCATTGGAGACATTATAAGACTTCAAAAGCAAGTAATAATCAAACCAGAGTGGGTATCTTAATGAATCTTGTCATCTTCAGTGTAGTTGCCTATACTCTTAGACTTGATGCTATCAATCATAACAGATTTAAATACAGTCAATATAAAGTAGCAATCTAACAACCCAGATTCAAATAAGATCAGTCATAATAAGACAGTGTAAGTTATAAAGGGCTTCAGATTAAGTTGATAGGAAATTAGGGATGATTACCATAATATATCCTCTTATTTTGGGGATAGCTGACCATGTCCTCAAGTCTAGTGTAAGTAGACAAACTGGAACAGCATGTAATCCATCCAAGCAGAGTGATGAGAATAATGAAAATTTTAAATCTTGTTACCCAATTAACAATATCCTCTGCCTTCCTTTTTTAGACAATTCCTCCCCTTTCACTCCCATAGGGTGCACTGCTTGTTTTGGGTCCCACTGCCTCCCTATATAGAGCAGCTCAATGGACCCTATCTCCTGATCTACTCTGCCTGTGTTTCTCTCTGTTACTATTTCAAGGCCATCTATACTAGAGATTACAGCCAATCTTCTCTGCCTTATTTCTGCCATTTTGTTTTTCTTCCCTTGGTTGTCTATTTTTCTGTTCCAATCCACTGTCTGGCCCATTCGCTGAGGCCTTTCTGCCCTTCAGTACTTTTTGTAGGGTTGGATTGGTGGTCACAAATTCTCCAAGTTCCTCTTTGTCATGGAAGCATCTTGTTTCTCCATTAATTTCTAGAGAGAGTTTTGCAGGATACATCAATCTGGGCTGGAGGTTGTTCTCCTTCAGGGCTTGAATTATGTCACTCCAAGCTCTTCTTGACCTGATGGTCTGTGTTGAGAAGTCTGCTGTGATTTTGATGGGTTTTCCTTTATAGGTGATCTGTTTCTTTTCTCTGATGGCTTTTAATATTCTGTTCTTATATTGAATTCCTGGGATCTTGATTATTATGTGTCTAGGTGTAGCTCTGTTTTGGTTGTAGGTGGCTGGAGTTCTGTATGCTTCATACCTCTGCATATCATTTCCTTTTTCTATGCTTGGGAAATTTTCCTTAATGATTTTTGTGAATAGCCTTTGCAATTCCTTGGTTTTGACTCCTGCTTCTTCATTCACATGCTTTATTCTTAAGTTATAGATCCTCTTGTTGTCCTCTAGCCTTCCAATTGTTACTGCCTGCTCCCTTGTTATTTTTAAGAAATCTTCCCTTTCCTGATCACACATTGCAAGCCTATGTTCAGTTTTTGATAGTCTATCTTTGGTTTCTTTCAAGCAGTTTTGCCAGTTTTCTATGGAGTCTTTAGTTTCCTGATAATCTCTTTGAATCTGTTTCATGAATTCTAGGTTTTTTCTGAATTCTTCATTAAATTTTTCTCTCCATTTGTGTTCCTCCATTCTTCTGTCTGTGTCTTCTTGAGAGGTGCCAAGCCTTTCTTTTATTAATCTACTTATCTCTTGTTTAATTTGAATTAATGTTTCAGTTTTGGTCCTGCTTACAAGGTCCTGAAGATATCTCTTTATGTCCGCTAACGCTGTGTTTGATGTTGCATTTTTGCTGCCCTCAATCTCTTTTGTATTTACCTCTCCTGGATCAATGTTCTCAGGGTTGGGGGCTGGGAGTGTTTTCTTATTTCTCCCTTTCGTCATGTTTTTGGTTCCTTCCATACAAGTGGAATTCCCAGACCCTTTTATTGTTGGTTTAGGCTCCTCTAGAGGGCGCAGGCTAGGAGCTTTAGCCCTCTTCAATAGGTTATCAGAGATTAGAGTTCACCCACGGGCAGTGTGTGCTGGCTCCTCCCCTCCGGGCCAGTCAACCTTTGCAGGCCTTCACTGCATCAGTGTGTACTTATCTCAGGGGCGCAGCCTAGTCCAAGCAGATCCCACCAATCTGCTCGGCGAGTGGAGCAACCAGCTGAAGCCACTTCCTTATGGAGTTAGGGCTGTCCTGCCCAAATCAACATGTCATCCAGTCGGTTTCCCCTTTCCCGTGGGAGGGTCTTATTCCCATCACTCACCACATCCCGGAGAACTGCTGGGCTCCCCGACCTCCGACTTCAGCGTGGCTGAGGTGGGAATTCACGGTGCCTCTGGGTGGGTCGTGTGCAGAGCCGGTCCCGGCGAGCTGCACGCCGGGCTGTTCAGCTCCGCGCTCCAGCGGCTCAAGCCAGTCGCTTCGGCGCAGATCGCTTGTTCAGGTCAGGCAGGAATTCAGGTGGCTCAAGGAGGGCGCCGTACTCGCTGATCTTATCTTCACTAATAGTAGCCCCAGGACCTCATATTCGAGCGGATTTTTTCACTTTAGTTTCTTCATGGGTTGTGAGAGTCCATCTCTCTCTGTTTGGGTCTCTCCAGGGTGTTTTATTCTGGCATTTGAGCTGTCTCTCTCAGAGAGGGTCTCTCTCCTGCTACCTACCAGTCCGCCATCTTGTCTTGCCTCCCATATCTCTCTTTATACTCAGTCCCTTCATGTATTTCTCATTATATAACATACTGTTTATTTTACTTTCTTTAACTCGCTTAGTACTTGTGTAAACTCCTAAAGACAGGCCCTTTGTTCACAGCAATATCCTTAATTATTATTACCTTTGTTGGCTCTCAACACATATTTGTTGAATAGATGAGTTAGAGTCATAATGTAATGCTTTTCTTGAGTGCTTTCAAACCTGAATTATAAAGCACTTAGAAATTAATTCCCACAAGGACCAATGTTTAGGAGAAGGCTCTGTTTCTATGGCAAGAAGAATGACCCAGTAAGAGCATAGCCACAGACTGACTTCACTTGGTGTGATATTCAGGGCTGGCACACTCCTTCAAGGGCAATGAAAAAGTGGCTGCATGGTTGCCCCTACCCTAACCACACCCGTGGTTAGGTGGCTGCTGCATATGTATTGTGTGGCTCAGGGCTTTGCTTTGTGATTTGCTTTTGCCAGTGGGTTGCCAGCAGTCATAAGGCATTCTGGGAATCAAAAAGTGCTTATCTGGGGCGCTGTCAGGAGAATGAAGCTGGGCTGGCCTGCTGGAGGAGGGAAGGTTGTTAGAACAGTGGTGCCGGCCAATCCCCAGACAGTGAGTGTGGCTGCTGGATCATCCAGCCCTCAGCTGGGAGCAAGCAGACCACAGGTGCACGAGTGATCACAGGGAGGCCAACAAGCACTCCAGCCCGGAAGAACCACCCAGCCTGACCAAGGGCCCAGGAGTTAGTAAAACACTTTGAGCCTCCAAGGTTTGGAGTGGTTTGATATTTATACAATATATTCCCTGATACTCAAATTACATTGGTTTTTGTGTTTTCCGATTTTCCTTTAGCTCCTACCATTTACTTTACTTATTTCAAGTTCCCGGGAGTCTGCTCAAGTGCACTTGCTACCCTGACTCCAATCCAAATAGGTGAGACTTAAATCCTATTCTTAGGATTTGATGTGGGTCCTATTCCTCCCCACTTAAACCAGGAGATTTGATGTTTCCTGTAAGCGATATATTATCATTAAATAGAGAAGACTGGCTTCATGTATTCCAAACATATAATCTACAAAATGTGGACTAATCACTTACCTGCTGTTACTGTTATAACAGGGATGTTTGATGCTACATCATTGGGACTGATCTTAGTCAATTAAGCAATTCCTGATCATAGGTGGAAATGGTAAATTTTGGTAACATTCAATAATTGGGAGTCGTTAAGGACTACAGAGCCTCTTCCCCCCAACTTTGATTCCATGATGGTGTGTAAAAGTGAAGGCGGGTCACACACAACATGCATGTTCAAGCATTTATTAGCAAATGCTAAAAATAGACAAATACTCATTCTTTTAGGCACAAGGAAGTCCCCACTCCCTGTTCTCATATTCTCCCCGACAAACACTGGGCATGAAAGATTCACTACTAGGCAATGCAATAACATTTTGATGACAGGTTCTGCTAACTTCCTAATTGGGGTGGGAAACAGAATCCTCCATTAGCTGGGCTATCAAATGACTTTAGAAGAATTAGCCTATTTGGTGCACTGGATTCTCTGTTGACTCAGAAACCTACGCGACCTTTGCTGCTTGCTGTAGGTTTAGCTTTATCCTGTCTGATGCTCACTCAGTTGTTTGAGTCAGTAGGCTGTTTCTTTACTTTAAAAAATGTTTTCATTTAAAATCAATGCATAATAATTGCACATATTTATGGGGTGGAGTGTGACATTTCGGCCCATTTACACACCATGCAACCATCAATCAGATCAGGTTAACTGGATTATCTGCCACCTCAAATATTTGTCACTTGGTTGATAATCTTTAAAATCCTCTCTACTTGCTATTGGGAAAGGTTTCATTCATTGTTATCAACCACTGTTGTCCTACTGTGCTATAGAATGTTAGAAGTTATTTTTGCTGCTTGGACCCCTGAACCCGTTAACCATCGTCTCTCCCCCCGCTTCCCCATTCTCTTTCCAGACTCTGAAAATCATTATCCCAGTTGTTGCTTTTGTTAACATTTTTGTTTCTACACGAAGGTGAGGTCCTGTAGTGCTTGTCCCCCTGTGCCTGATAGCTATTTTGTTTATTGTAATGTCTTCAGTTCCATGCAGGTTGCTGCAAGTGACAGAGGTTTTTTTTTTTTTTTTTTGTAACTGTAAACATTTTATTGTAAATTCGTCACATTTTCTTTTCGGTGGATCTGTCAGTGGGAACCTCAGCTGGCTGTCTGCGCTGTGGTCATGGTGGACTGACTGGCTTTACACTGGATGTACACAGTCGTATTCTGGAAATCTGATATCAAACCAAATGGAAAACTGTCTTGGTTACTTTTCTCTCATTGCTGGGACAAAATTAGGACACCCAAAATGAAGGAAGGAAAAGTTTATTTAGCTCACAGTTTGTGGAGGTTTCAGTCCATAATCAGCTGGCTCCAAGGCAGGGTGGCCTGGCACCTGGGCAACAGCCAGCAGAAGTAGCCAGAGCAAAAAGAGGGAAGAACAAGCCTTTCATGCACCCTTATATTGTAGGCAGGCTACCCTTACCCCAGGTGGGTGTAGCACTCACACGCAACCTTTGTGCCCTCCTCTTGCACAGGCTGAGGATATTTACAAAGTAAGGACCCTGGCTCCCTACTGAGTCTCTTAGTTAAATTTCTAAACTTCTCAAACTGACACAATGTATCAACCATAATAGAAGACCTTTTGTATGGAGGAGTTGGAAGACAACTGTTTATTATGTTAGCAGGTTAGGGAGAAGCAGTTCCAAATCATCAGCCCGGACTGAGAGTAAAACAGAAACTTACATGCATTTTAGGAGCAGAAAGTACAAAAGCTGGTAGCAGGTTATCATATAACTGGCTACATGAATCAAGTCATATGCTGTCAGGCAGGTTTGTTTGGGCGGGTTAGAGGGATGGTTTATCATAAAGTGGGAGAAAGTGGGGAGGGAGCTGGGGCTGAGGGGGTGGTTGAAACTAAGCATGTCCTTGTCTAGTTCATTGCAGTTGGACAGTCCTTGAAAATAAAATATGTTTATATGTCAGACAGCACAGGTGGTCCAGGTGGACATGGCGAGACCGAGTCAGGTAGGACTATCTCTAAGTTGCAGCTGGCGTGGTCAATCAAGGCCAACTGAGTCTAATGGTCTAACTACGTGGTGGGCTGGGTGAGCACATCTTGTCTTAACAGAGCATCAGAGCATTGATTTTTAACAAAGGAGTAGTAGGATAAAGAGATCATAGGGCAGCTCTATTCCTACTTTTCTTGGGGAAGCTGTATCATAGTAATTTACATTCCCTCCAGCAGTGTATGAGAATTCCCTTGCTCTGTATCCTTGTGGGCATTTGTTAGTTTGTCTTTTTGATAATGGCCTGAATATGCGGATTTTCAGCCACTATGTCCATATTTTTTCAGCTATTTTCCCTTTCCTCTCCTGCAACCCTAATCACACAAATGTTAGAACTTCTGCTATAACCTCCTGATTCCAAGGCTTTGTTTTACTTTTCAGTCCTTTATCTCTGTTCAGACTGAATATTTGCAATTGTGGTGTGTTCCAGTTCACCAATTCTTTCCTTTGTTCCTTGTGTCTTCCTCATCCACTGAATTTTTAAAACTTTTTGTTATTGCATCTTTTAGTTTTAACATTTCTACTTGGTTCTTCTGTCTTCTTTTTCTTGGCTGAGACTCCTTTTCATGAATTTTTTCGTGAAAGCATTTTTATGTCTGCCTCACAGTGATTTGTTAGATACTTCTAACATTTTCACCATCTAAGCATTGGCATTTATTGAGTGCCGCTTTTTCATTCCGTTAGAGATCTTCCTGTTTCTCTAGGATGAGAAGTTTTCGGTTGAGTCCTGGATATTGTCATACTATGCATGGGACTTGGGGTCTTACTTCCTTTCTGGTTCGGCTGGTTTCCTCTGAACCACTCTAGCAGTGGAGGTAAGAGCCCAGGTTTCCTGCTTGGTCATTCTGAACATCCACGTGTGTCTGTGGCTCCTGGGGTGAGCGCCTCCAGACTGCAGGCAGGATGGGACTTGTGGCTCCCAACATGACCTCTGCTGTGCTGCAGTGGCTTTGTGAGGGCGGAAGCCCAGGTTCCCACTCAGCCTCGGTTTGAATGCATGAGGCCACAGATTTTTCTGTAGTGTTTGACTGCAGTAGAGTCATTACTGTCTAAAAGTTTCCAGTCTTGTGGAGTTGCTCCTTTCTTTCCTTTGGCTAGAGTGCTCAGGCTTTTACTGTTTTGTTTTGTTTTTTTTCTCACACATTTTCTGGGATTACTAGGTTACCAGATTCTTCTGTTCCAAATCTGGGATATATAAGACAAAAACAAAACTGAGGGAGTTTACTACTTGTGATTGTCTTAGTCAAAGGTCCCAGGCCAATCTGCTAATTGTTTCCATCTTTCAGAGTTTTATTTGACTCATGTTATGAGTACCCAGGAATTTCAGTTGTGATTAGTGATAGTGATTTCCCTATTCCTAATAGGGAAAGGCACCTTTATCCCCACACCTTTGCAGGAGTGAGTCTTTCACTATTTCTAAACTTGTACTATCGTAATTTTTATATAACATTGTCACTATTCTGATTTCATCTTTTTGTAGTATTCCTGGCTACAGACTTAGAGAATGCAGTGGAGTTTAGCATATTGACATTAGCAAGGCATCTGACAACATTCTCTTGTGGGCAAATGTAGGGTAGATGGTAATATTAGTAATTAGCTGAACAGCTGCACACAAGAAATATTGATTTATAGATCAGCATCAGGCTACAGGAGAGACAGCCAGAGTTCCACAAAGCACTGCCCTAATGCTGCCCCTGGGCTGCTCAAGATTCCTAAAAATAGCTGAGATGAACACCCAGAAGTTATATGCCCCTCAAAAACTGGGAGTAATAGTTTATATATGGGATGATGAAACTGGGGTTCCAAAATAATTTGACAAAATAGCATTAAGAAATACACTATTTGCATTTGAGTTCTGAAAACTAATGATTTATAATATAAAGGAGCACAGCTGAGCCAGTATTGGTTCTTATGAAGCGAACAAACATGCAAACAACAAGAGAAGCAGATGTTAAATTGATTTCACTTTGGTCTGAAGGTTTCTCCATGCATAATGAACTGTAACCTAACCTGGAGTGTCAACAGACACTGTAGTCTAACTTAGGTGTCAGCCTACTCTTTTCTTTCTTCTGCATGCTAGCTATGCAGAACATGGGGCTTCTTTTGGCACCCTTGTACACGCATGTAACACATCTTGGCCATTTCCTTATAACCTGCTCTCCGGGCAGCCTTACCTGGACCCATCACAGCAGTCAGTCAACCACGGGCTGCCAGCTGCTCATACCAGTTTCAAATAAGGCAAATGCCAGCTGCTCACCAGCGCTGCTCTCTAACCTCACATCTGCTTTCTGCAAATAAGGTCAATGAAGGGCTGACAAACTAGATTTGTTTTAATTTTCTCTTGCAACAGAGGCTAGAATTTATGTAATTTGAAATTATTTGAGAAGTAAGGGAAACATGAATTCAGCTTGAATTTAGAGCCAAATACTGATACAAGCATTTGATAGTCCAGATGTCAGGACCCATCTGGACTATCAGATTATATTGGTAAGAGTAAGTCGCTAGACTAGAGGAGGTGTCACTTCTGTGCTCAACTGTTAGACTAGCATGGAGAATATTGTGCTCCACTAAGTGAGGTGACCGGTGTGACAAAGGCTCACGTGGAAAGTCGGAGAACAATATTTAATTGGGTGAGAAGTGTAGAAACCATTAACACTGTCATATGGAAAGAGAATGAATCATTCTGCCTCCACCAGAAGTGTAATGTTGTGAGTTTTCTTCTAGTGAAAGTACATAAGTGACAGCAAGATTATCAGCTAAAACACAATGTTTTTGCTTTAGATGACCTGCTAGGCTCCTTTCAAAAACCCGCTCCCCTTAACGAATTAGAGAATGGCAGAGTGTTCACTTTGGGCGTTTAATCTCTCAAAACCTAGTACAGCTGCTCTTGGGCTTTAGTGAGCTCCAGACATCAGTAAGGAACCAAAGGGATGTTTAGTGAAGGTCAAGTCTAGCTATTCTCTTGGAAATGGAATATCTGGGGCTTTGTAGGAGGGATGTGTGCAAACCAAACCCAGACTAAAAGCTTGGGGGGGGGGCAGGGACTATGCACGTTCCAGCGTGAGCTCTTTAAATTATGGAGTTTAAAAGTCGTGTGACACAGGAGTTATAAAAGATAGCTATCTGCTCATTCATATGCTCCTATGGGGAGATTCCATTTCCGAATTGTAAATTTGGAAAATTTTACAAAAGTAAAAATGTCTCTTCTTCCTGCTTCATTTTATTTCACAACTGTTTAAAAAGTGAGTGAGGCTGCCCTCTAGTGACTGGTTCTGGTTTCCAGCGTGTGAGGTTCCCCTGCTTGGTCTTCTTTTCCCAGGCTTGGCTGCGCACTTGTGTTGCTGGATGTTTTCCTGAAATGCAGACTCCGGGGACCCTGCAGGGACGCAGAGCCCGGGGAGGGAGCGCCAGGAGAAACGCTGCCATCCGCAGGTGACCTCACAGGCTGAGCCTGCCACTTGTGAGGGACGAGGCGTCACAGCGGCGAATCTGCGTCAGGTGCAATGCAAACGATTCTTGAGCTCTCAGGCAAGTGCATCTTCCGTGACTTGAAAATGTTATTGACTGAAAATGCACTTAATGCACCTGCACGACAGACCATCACGGCTTGGCCAGCTCACCTACACATCCTCAGCTGACAGCTGGGCAAACTCGTGAATACAAAACGTACTGCTAAGTTAATCACTCTGAGAACATGGTTTTAGGCAGATATGGCTTGGCGATGCACTTTTTATCTGGTATTTAACAGGCTTGGCACTGTTAGGAACTTACCCTATTATGGTACGCAAACAAAGAGGTGTGTGGTAGCAGTGGTTTTATTAACTATGAACAATTTAGCTAAAAATGTCGAAGAAGTGCAACTCTATGCAGTCATTTAAAAAGATGAGTAGTGATCATGTATAATTTTTATTTGTCAGTCAAGCACCAATCAAGTTGAAAAGATTGGTATTAAAATGGCATTAAGATATAATTTAAAAGTACAAGAATTTACGATAGAGGTTAACAGGGAAAATATTAAATATTCTTCAATAGTAGACTGAACAAAATGTGGTAGATTTATAGAACAAAATTTAAAATAATTTTTAAGTACTTAATAGGGTGACAGAATGACACCCTATGATCATAGGACAGAATGCTAAAAAGAATTAGATTGGTTTTCTTACACATTACTTAGAAGAAGGAACAGAAGGAACAATGTGATGAAGTTATTATTTTTCCTTTCTATTTTTCTATTTTTTGGTGGTTTGTCGACTGAAACTTTCTTTCATGGTCAGAAAAAACTACAAATGGTATTTGAAGAAGAAACACAAGGAAATTGCTCAGGGCCACTTTCACAGGTTTTAGTAGGCGATGGATGAACAAGCAAGAGGAAGCTGAAAAAAGGAGCCCCCCCCCCCAGCTGCTCAGTACTCCCCAAAAGTCCACACGCCACGGCAGAGGGCAGAGGGGGACTCCCCTCCGCTGGTGGCAGGTAGCACTGTGGACGGGGCGTGGTCACAGCTCCATCCTGCCCGCCGCCCGCTGGCTATGACGGAACGCGATGGCTACTGCTGAGCCCTCTCTGGGAAGGGCTCGCCCCTCTCATTCACCTGGGCCTCCAGGGAAGGGTAAGCTCCCCTGGGACCGGGCAGAGGGGGGATTCTGGGGAAGCCCACGCATCGCCACTCTGAACGCCTCCTCCTGGGTTCCCATCCCCGGGGATCCTCTTGCACACTCTCAGCCGTGGATAATGGGGAGCAGCAAACGCCAGCTCCGGGCAGCACCTTCTGACCCTCTGCTCTGCACTCCTAACTTCTGTTTCTTCTGCTCCTTCCGTCGCCTCGCCTTGCATCTGCTCTGCAGGATATGTAACTTTGAACAGATGAGGTCCTGTCCTGTCCAGATGACCCCCTGGTGGTGTGACCACCAGCAGGGGCACACCCTGAGTTGGGGGAGCCACATGACCCCACTGAACAATTCCCGTCTCACCAGAGTTATGAGTCTGCTTTTGTATGGTATCCTGTGGGTCTCTTTCATTCATATTTCCATTATTGGTTGATATGACATTTGCTACACAGAGACAAACTTTCTTTTCATCATACCCAGATTATTTCTACTCTTTCAGTGATGGCCAGGACTGGCTGTGGACCTCTAGGGGACTCGAGAATAATTTGAAGGTCGCTGGGAAAGATACCCATGCTAGTGACTTCAAATTGGACTTATAGTAAGATCACGTGAAGAATCTGTTACAAATGGAAACCCTGGGCCGCCTCATGGCCTCACAGCCTAGATGTCATTCAAACCAGTTGTCAAACAGTGTTTCTCAGATCAGTGCCAGGCTGTCAGAATCACCGCTTCTAGAGGTCCGACCTGACTTGCTTTCTTCCTGTAACACACTTTCGCTATGTTCCAGAGGCTGTCTACCTAATTACGGTAACATGTTAAAGTTGAAATTATTTGAATTCTTTTACTCCATTAGCAGCCTAACACTTTTTACTTTTTGTTCTTCTTTTTTTCTGGACTTCTTCAGGTTTGATTTTTAAAACTCCATCTCCCACCCCTTCTCTTTCTGCCCTAATTCCCCTTTTCGCCACCTTCATTCAAACACATCTATTTCTTCTTTTCCTCTGGGCCACTTAATGCTATATTTTAATGTTATGATTCTAAGAGTTGACATCTTAGCTAGAAGAGCTTACTTTGCTGTAAGTTTTCCTCTCTCTCTCTCTCTCTCTCTCTCTCTCTTCTCCTTTCCGGTATCAGGAATCAAATGCTGCAAGTTTTCCCAAGGTGAGTTCCTGTGAAAGCATCTTCTTGTCCTTGAAACTCTTGCTGAAGCCCGAGTGGAGACAATTTTACAGGACAGGGTGCCCCTGAGTGACTTCCTGCAGCCAGGCTTCTTCATGGCTTCTCTGCTGACCCCCACTTCCCCTCCCACTGCTGACCCCCACTTCCCCTCCCTCCGCTGCCCCCTTGCCGGTGCCTGCTCTTTTTTGACCCCTAGAACGGAAGCGCTGTGATTTAAAGTTCCCAGCTGTAGAGGTCTGGTATGGACTGCAGCCCCTCCCAATGTGTACTACTTGAAGAAAAATGAGTGTGCTGCTTCCCTGCCTCCAGGCTGCTTTATCTCTTCATTTGCATCATATTTGCATGTTATTGACATCATGGAACTCAGCGCTCTGCCCTGTCTCTGTCTTTTGTGTACCTTTCTTCTTGACCGAATTGTAGAATTGTAGCCTTGTGAGGAACAGGCGCACCCCTTCTTTTGATCCTCGTGGAGTTTTGTAAAATGCCACCATTCAGGGATGATTTTCAAATTACTGAATGTTGTGCTAAGCAGTCAGAAATGCATGTGCAAACAAGAACGTGTTAACTAGACTGCAAAACAAAGGCGATGTTTACAAGCAGAGAAACAGGGCGGGTGCAGGCGGAGGCAGGGCAGGTGTGTAAACCAGCGTCCCAGCAGGGAGCCTGCCACCAGGCCGCAGCGGAGCTTCTCCCTTTGGGCACAAGGTGGCAGACCAGGTCCGCTTCTTCCAGACCTTGTGAGGCAGCCAGGACAGGCTGAAACTTTCTGCCCCGTTCTGGAAGCCTACGTTTATTATTTCTTTTAACTGAAGATAATGCAGCTTAATGGCTGAAACCAGGTCTGGATAAAACCCAGGCCCTGCGCCTGCCAGCAGGGTGTCCTTGGTGTCTCTGACACAACCTGCCCGTGTCTGCCTCCAAGAGCGATGCTTCTGGATGTTGGGGGCATTTCTGGTTCCCTTAAAGGGAGGAAGAAAATATGCACCTGCCAGGGCTTTACAGAAGTATCCACAAACAGCAAGGCACGGAGACAGGAGGCGCAATCTGACTGGGAAACTGAGGTGCAGCCTCCCCCTGAGACAGCAGCCTGGACGGAGTCCTCTGGACACAGCCTCGGAAGGCCAGAGAAAGCCTCACTTCCTCCCGTCCTTCCTGCTTTTCTTTTACCACCCCAAGCATTTTGCACAGGATAAGGCAACCTACAGCACAGCCCGGGATATATCCAGCAGGTGGATCTCAGTTCTGATACAGGTTTCTTTATTAGTTGTCTCGATGCTTTTCTCTTTTTGCAAAAGTAATCTTTTTTTTAAAAAAGAAGCAAAACATGAGGAAGAGCTTATTAAGGAGTTCTAGTGGTGATGTATATGGTCTTTTCATGGATACTGAATTCTGATATGTACAGAAGATGGAGAACAAATGCAGGGGGAAAAGATGTATTGTTTTTAGGCTCCACTTAGCATTTTATCCATCTCTCTCTCTCTCTCTCTCTCTCTCTCTCTCTCTCTCTCTCTCTATATATATATATATATATATATATATATATATATATATGTTTACAGTCTATGTCATATGTAATCTGTGTGTTCTCTCTATACATACACATATGCAGCATGGATTACATGTATTATGGATATCTATGTAACATACAGCAGTACAGTGAGTGACTACAGCCCAAACTGGATCCAGGCTGCCTAGGTGCAAATTCCAGATT
Source organism: Dolichotis patagonum (assembly GCA_004027295.1). Classification (NCBI taxonomy): domain Eukaryota; kingdom Metazoa; phylum Chordata; class Mammalia; order Rodentia; family Caviidae; genus Dolichotis; species Dolichotis patagonum. The sequence continues at coordinate 18,868 of PVJX010016743.1, read as the reverse complement.
ACCAGTTGGAGCAGTATAGCGCTGTGGGTCTTGGTTTCTTATCTATAAAATGTAGACATACCCAAATAATAGGGCAGCCATGCAGACAAAAGGATTTAACAGAACACAACACATGGCAACCCTTAAACCAAGGTGGCCATTATTGATGTATGTGTGTGTGTGTACTCGCCCCTGTGTGTGGTGGTGGTGGCAGTGGTGGGGTAGAATGGACCAATTGCATGGTTTCTATTGCCCCTTCGGCTCAGGGGAAAGCGTCTTCTGTCTACCACTGTGGGAGGTCAGATCTCCAGAAAGTAGCACAGAGGTTCTGACGATCGCTTGTGTTACAGCATTATTGCACTCCACTGTCCAGGGCTAGGCAGAACACGCAGTCTTAGCTTCTGCTGTTTGGGAGCTTACTCTTTCTTCCTCTATCTTCTGCTTCTCCTTTTCTTCTTCCCTCAACTCTTCTCATTTGGAAGAATGTCAGGGATGGAGAGAGATGAGAGCAATTTGACTCCACTACCAATACCAACAAAACTGATGGTGACTTAACACATGAGGAGGATTTGTTTCACAGAGCAAGGACACTGAAACATTGCTATGAGTGTTTTGTTCTTTTCCTCATGGCTACAAAATAGCGGCTATACTTTCGGACATCACATTCTGTTAAGATCAGAAGAAGGACGTGAGATGGGAAGAGGTGAAGCTGTGTAGGTTCCTCTTAGGAGGGGGAGCAAACCTTTCAGAATTTCTCCCCCTTCCTTGTCAGAAGACTTACATGGAACTTCCAGAACTATGACACAAGGCCATGATTAGCTAGAAAGCATCTAGCGAAAGAAAGCTAAAGCAGCACGGAAGGAAAGAAGAAAAATAATAGGGTGGGAATCATTTGGAATGATCAGTAGTATCTGTCAGACTGTTTTCATCTGGCTTTTTTTTTCTCCTCAAATTCTTTCCTCCTCCAGTCTCCTGGTAGAAAAGAGGCAGAAATGACTAAAGGGGTGACATGAGGCACGTTCCAGGAATACAGTGGCCTGGCAAGAGCTCATAACTGTGCAACGGAACAAAGTTTGTAGATGAACGAGAAATAGACCCCTCTGTCAGAGCAGAGGGACCCCTGAAGCGAGCTCGGTGCTCTGGGGACCTCACACCTGCTGCCTTTGCTGGATACGAGCCCCTCGTAAATCCTGCCTCAGACAACAGAATTCCTCATAGATCATCCACTAACGGGTTGTCGTGGAGAAACAACGTTTATTTCCATGTCCACAGAGCAAAAAATACAGCAAAGGCGTTGTGACACTCACATATGTTACAAATAGCACTCGCTCAGAGGCTGCCTGCTGCTGCATCCTTAATGGGTATATTTTGACAAAGCGTTATGACCTTGACTAGAATTCGTGCTATGATCATTAAAATAGCAACACCCCCCACAGCAGGAGGCCAGGCCTACAGGCTTGCTAAGCCCCTGTCCCTCCTCCCGGCCAGCTGTCAGGACTCTGTCTTCTGTTGCCCACTGAGAGGTGAAGGGAGCCCAGGGCACTAGCGGCCACTGCTCTCACTGGAGCTGCTGCTGCCAGATGACTCGCTGCTGTCCCTTCTTCTCAGGGAACCAAAGCCCCTGTGCGAATGGGGTCTTCTGTGACCCCAGGACCCTCTCCTTTGTGCCCCACCCTTCCCTCCTACAGTGTCATTCTGGCCATGGGACGCCTGCGGGCTCTTCCTGCTGTGTGTCATCCGATTCCCCTCACTGTAGGGGCCGTGGCGGGAACTGATTCCATTCTTAATCTCATTGTCAAGACCATGAGGAGGAATAATCCGGCTGTGGCTCTCAGCCTTACTAGAAAATTGGTGTTTTTCACTTAAGGCCCCTTTTCTAGCAGTGCCTCCGCTGTGCTTGGGAATTTCATTGTGAGTGACACTTTTGGAGTCACTCACCGCCCCACCCCCTTTGGTTTGCCCTTGGAAAGGCACGCTTGGATAATGAAGCTCCACTTTCCCTTGATGAGCATTTTGGCTGCCGGTGTCCACTCTGTTTCCTTGTGTCCCTGGGAGGTCCCTGAAGTTGGTTCCGCCCGTGATGTCACGGCTGCCCTCCCCCAGGCTCGGTGTAGCTGCCCCTGCCTCCTTCTCAGTCCCCACCCTGGCTGGAAGGACACTGTCCCTACCTCCCTCTGTCTCCGGGATCTCATTAGGACCCAGGCCCCTCCTGTCTGTGTCCACAGTCCCGGCTGCACCGGGAACTAAGAGCCCTGTTTGTCTATCTGTGCTTTTTAGGTCTGGACCGACAGCTTCTCCCTTGTCAGGGATGTCCTGAAAAGGTTGGCCGTCCCCACTAAAAGGAGAGACATCATTGTCTCCTCTCCCTTGGAGACCTGTGTAACCACTGCCTTCGAAATCACTGGGGATTCTTCGCGCTTTGGAGAGCTGGGGTAGGTAGTGAGTACTGCGTCGGGCATGCCGAGTACTTTTGCTCTTCTCTGGGCTGTTCTGGCCTGGCGCACCCGGCTGATGGCTCTTCTTACCTTGGGAGTGGGCGTTAGCATGGTTGACAGCTGCTGGAATTTTGCTCGGAACGTCTGCAGGATTCTCCTTGTCTTGCCCCTCCCGCAGTTCCGTCACCGTCATTGGCCTCCTTCCACCTCCAGCCTTGTTTCTGCCGAGAGCTGGGCCGTATTCTTGGACACGCAGGCTCCTCACACCACCGTCCCCATCCTTGGCCCCGTGGGGGCTGGTGGATTCAGGGTACGTGGGCACCGTCGTGTCCTCGCGGGCCTGCTTTTTATGAAAGACTCTGTACTCTTCCTTCAGGGTTTGTCTGTCTGGAGAAAGATGTGGGGATTTACTACCTCTGTTATTCCCATTGGCTTCAAAAAGGGACAACATTTTCTCACCTTCCACCACAATATTTTCACCAGACGACAGCTCCTGCTTTCTTCTCTTGTCAAAATGAGGAGGAGCAACGTCATCTTCACTTTTTTCTTCCTGCTAAAGCACAGTTTTCAATATAAAGGGATTACTTCACGATACATTTTCAAAAATCTGCTGATTTGCAGGCAATATTTAAAAAACTAGAATCATAGAGTCAATAAAAAGAAGTCATTAATTCAGGAGAGGCTCACAGGTAGAGATCATTCTGGAATGGTCACAGCACATTTCACAGAGAAAGGAGCACAAGCAAGACCCGAGGGTGGGCAGGGTCCGAAGGCGCTGAGGGAAGGCGGTGAGAGTCTTCCCAGAGTGGGAAGCAGAGCTCAGGGTTTGGAAGAAGGGTCACTGAAAGAGAATCCAAGCAAACCATAAGCCTGGAGAGTTCCTAAAGAAGAGAGCGAGAAATTAATGTGGAAATATGGATTAGAGGCAGATTTTGAAGGAGAATCGGAATTTAAGGAGAACGTGATTAACGAATGTGACCCTCCTATGAACAGTGAGTCACTACAAGTGGAATGGATTTTGTGTTCTTCAATTATTTTCTCTCCCCTCCCTGCCTCTCTGTGGCCCCTGAGTAGAGAGGAACAGGTACTCATCTGCCTAGAGGAAGAAACTCTTCCTTTCCTATTTCTCTCCTTTTGTTTTGACAGAAAATCTGCCAATAGAAGAACCTAGGTAATACTAAGCTTCTGAGTTTCAAGCAAAATGTTTTGCACAAAGATTTGCCATTCTGGTCATTATCTGGAAAAGGACCGATGAACTTTCTTTTCTTTCTCCTGAGCTGTATAACAAGACCAATCTGATGATCTTGTGGTTCTCAATTCAGCACTTGGCAGAATCATCTGGAAAGAATTATCTGCTGAAACAAAGGTTGCTGGGCCTGATGGCCATGGTTTCTGACTCAGGGGGCTTGGGGCGAGGTCTAGAAAAGGCCTCCAGACAAGTCCTCAGGTGACATGGTCAGAGCTGGCCTGGGGCCACATACGGAGAACATTTCTCATTTCTGTTCTAGACCAGAGATTTTAGCAACGGCAGTCTAAGGAAGAAGATTCCCTGGGAGAAAAATGAATGGAAAAGAGAAAGTGGTGGGCAATAAAATGTTTACAAACGCGTGCACGCGTAGACACAGATACACGGCTGAGACGCTGTTCCTCAGTGTCCGAGGACTGCGAGCCCTCCTCTCTTATGTGGTGGAAGCTGGGTCGTGCGTGTAGTGTGGGCAGCTGTGGGTGTGTAAGCCACCCCTTGGCGCCTCCTTAGAGAAAGTGGGGGACTGATGACCTCAGCGTGCTTCCTTAAGGATTTATTGAAAGGACTACTTAAGTCACTTAGATAACCCTACGTTATCTAAGTAACTGGTTCATTCTTCTCTAACCCCTCCATTCATCCCTCCTCTAAGATCTTAGACACCAGGACAACTGGGCACAGACTAAAGATCATGCTTTCTTTCCAACACCGAAGTGTAGTGTGAGGGAGACTTCACAGGACCACTACAGCAACCTATGAACGTGCAAGTAACAAAAGATCTAAGAGGCCCTTATTGAGGGGTCGAGTTAGGCAGGGAATCGGCTGGGTGCTACATGTGCTGAGCAGCATCTCATGGCCTGCTGAGGGGCATTCTGCAGGGACGTGGAAGGACAGCCCATCTCCTGTTTGGTCCTTGTGTCCAGACCCATCCCCTGGCTGTGGCCGTGGGATCCATATCAGCCCCAGACTCTAAAGTGACCTTGTTAGCCCAGGCACACAGCATCCGTTACCTTCCATGGCCCCGTTTTTACCATTCCAGCTTAGTTTTATCTTGTCCTCCCCGAGCACACTTCAGTCTGATCAGGTGAGCATCTTCTAGGACGTGTGGAATAGGTGAGAGCTTCCCAGTGGAGAAAAAGAAAGAAGCGAGCTAGAAGCACACGCTTTTGGGGCGAGCATGAAGGGAAGGTGGAAAAAAAAAGATAAAACCAGGCTGGGGAAGCCAGGGTCACAGGGAGCAGATTCAGCACTGTGGGAAATAGCAGACAAGAGTTACCAAATGGTTTCTAAATCTCTCTCAGTCCCGCGCTCACTGGAAGGCGTAGCGTGAAAAGAGAACAAGTGTTAGAATCAACAGCCCAACTCGGCCATCGGGTGGGCTTAGGAGCTGTTATTTGACATCTCTGAGCCTGGGCTTTTTAGCCATCAATGAATAAAAGTGATACTTACCTTTCAAGGACTGTTGGAAGAATTAAATGATATTACAGCTCTAATGCATGTAAAACATCTAGTGTGTCTACACTAAAACAAATTCCCTGTAAGTGACCACAGACATCATTCCATAGAGAACCATGATGCGCTCTTTATGGAAAGGCAGCTTGTTTTTCTGCACAAGGTATGTGTTAGTGCACTTACAAAGTGCAACCTTCAGTGGTTGCCAAGACGATTGATCCGCAGAAGTTACGGCACAGTCAGTCATTTTTTATTGCCAGATGTACTCTCAAAAGAGCTTAAGATTTGACTACGAAAAGACAAGAAACAAGCTTTGTTGTGAGTCACTTCGGCATAAAAGATGTTTTAAATATTTAACTTAGTTTAGGTCATTGAGGCTTCGAAAGTTTTACTTGGATCTTTATAATTCTGTTGCAGTCAAGTTCATTAACTCATTGTGAATGTAACCTTTTGAATAAAACAGTTGGCAAGAAATTCAGTAAATTATAATCATCCCCTTTTGAATTTTTTTTCTCCTTAGCCAGAAGTAGGAAGTTTTATTTTCAATGCTCTACTAGTTTTAAAAGTCTACTGAGGAATTTATTTATTAGACTGAATAGAATCCTTCATAAAGGAAACATGAAACAATGTTGGGACTGTGCTATGTGATAGTTAAATCATTTTCACCATGCATTGAGGGCAATATTTAGAAATCAGGAAACCTTCCTGCCTTTGCTCCCCTGAGTGATTCCAACAGCATCGCCGGCTGCCCGAGGTCTCTGGTTCAGCCAGCCACTTGCTTTCCTGTGCTCTCCTTTTCTATTTCCAGCCTTTGGTTCACAGTGTTCTTTCCTTGGAGAAACAGTCTCTCCCACTCATGTCTGTTCCCTCAAGTCCCCATCACCCTCCTAGTCCAAGCTCAATTACTCCCATTACGTAATGTTCCTGGAACTCTAGACAGGAAGCACTTTCCTTCCACCCCAAGCCTCTTGATGTGTGATTTTTTTTTTTTTTATTTCACCATTCGGATGTTATTTTCCGAATGCTGTCTTGGGTCTGATGAGTTTGGAAAGTTCTTTTTGCTTCTTCTCCAAGATCCTGGGTAGAACAGTTAAGTTTCTCAGTTGTTTATTCTCACACAGGACCTTGCATAGTTGGGAGAGTTTGGTGTGTATGCATCACAACCATAAGTTCTAGCTAATTTTAACAGGCATTGAGATGCTGCCTTAGCAATGCCATGTAAAGGATATTGAACAGAAGAAAATAGTCTCTAAGGAAACTGCTACTTCCAGAGGAAATGAAGCCAGATTTGGAAAAATAAATAGTCCTTTTGCTGATGGCATTTTAAGCTGTTTCCAGCCCTTTGGGCAGTGACTCCGCAGGAAGAGACTGGGTGAAAAGGATTATTGTCATCCCGCCACAAGGGCCTCATTCTTTCTCTCTGAGCATGGATGGAGTCACTCATGGAATGAATTTAAGAGACACTGGAGTGTTTCACGCTTTGGTACAAAGTCATTTCTCCTATTGACCTTACCCTGGATAAATCCCCCGCGTTACAGCATATGGAGAAGATTGAATGTTATACAGCCTTAGTAACAGGGCAGTTGGTGGCATGTGGGGTCCTCTAGGCCCTGCTGCAGCTGCAGACGCTGAAGCAGAGTGGGGCTGGGCCAGGGTACTTATGGGTCCAGAAGATTCTAGATCACAGAGCTGTGCGGTGCAGAGGTTTGAGGAGCTTGGGATGTGGGGGATGGAGAAAGGCCCAACTCCAGATGGAAACTCAGAATAGGCAAAGCTAAATTGCATCTCTCTGTCTCTTTACAACCTCTGCAGGCTTAGTCCAGCTCACCTTGCATCAGTTTGACCTGTCTTCCCAGGTCACTTAAAAAATAGAATGCCCACGTTTTTCATGATGGCTCCTGCACATATCTACAAAAGCACAACATAATATTTAGGTGAGTTCGTCTTGCAAAGGCGTTTTCTACCGTTCTTTTTGATAACACAGAACGAGGTATTTTTAACCAGAGGGAAATCAGTTGCCAGTTTGCTTCTGACTAGTGGTAGTACTTCGCTTAACCACAAGAGGTCGTACGTCAGCCAGCCCCTGAGGACAGCAAATCCTCTGTCCTCTGCTGATCTCGGTTTTCCTTACCCCGCCTATCAACTGCTTTTATTTGTCAGGTTATCATTTTTTTTAATCAGGGTATAATTTTACCTGCAAATTTCAATGGAAAAGGAGCCTGGGGAAATATTTTCAGGTGAGAAGGGCGAGGGGTCTAGGATAAAGGCAGGTTTTATGATACTTGTGTCTGATATTCAAATTATAAAACTCACGATATGAACATTCAGGTTTTTAAGTTTGCGATTTTGGCTTATAATTTTCAGCTGAGATTAAAAAAAAAAACAAACAGAAGATTGTTAGTTTTTACAACAGACTTTTCTGAGGCCGTCGGTAGGCAGAAGTGAGCTGCACTTTGGAGCAGCTGCAGAGTTGCTTCACTTTCCGGATCCATGGGGATAACTAACTCCAAGGAACCTAATCGTCCAGTGAGACCTGTTCACCAACTTCCATTTTTCCCTTATCTATCGCCTTTCTGTTACGTGCACGGGTGGGAAAGCACTGTTAGGAACAATACCCCAGAATTCTTATCCCTGCAACTTTCCCCAAAAGACACTGTTTCATTCGAAGGAAGAAACCATGCTGCAGAGAAAAGATCTCTGTCTACGATGACTTCCTGCATTTCTGTCATATACTGTGTGAGTTATGACACTTGATTAACTAGAAAATTCCCAGGTGATGTATAATTTTTGTTTTTCCCATCTAAGCACCCAAGAGTGCCTTTTAAAAATTTTTTTCTTTCCTTCCCCAGACAGGGTTTCACTATGCAATTAAGCTGGCCTTGTACTCGCTTTGTAGCCAAGGCTGGCCTCGAATTCTCAGTAATCCTCCCGCGTCAGCCTCCCAAGTGCTGGGATTACAGGCATGTGCCACCACACCCGGCTCCAAGAGTAGTTTTAAAGTTAAAATTTTCTCTTATGGATTTTTTTCTTTGCAGAGTCACAACAGATGGAGAAGAATCAATCTGTGTTCTCTCTGTCCTCCCACATGGCCTTGCCTAGTTTTTACAGTCTGTGGTTGAAATTTCTGCAAGGACACAAGGACACAGCTTCACCAAATAGAAAGTTCTTTCATTCATCCCTTCAAACAACAAGGGCTTCCTTTATTTTTCTCTCCCTGGGAAGTATTACTGCATGTGAAAAATCATTCTGACCCAAAGCAGATAGACCCACTTGTCCCCTTAGCATTTATTTTTGGGTTGCAGAAGGGCATTCCAGCTTCCCTCCCCAGAGACACACGATGCCATCTCCACTGCAGAGCCAGAGTCCAGCGCCGAGAGCCAGCAGCGTGTGGTCGGCTGGGAGAAGGCGGCGTGGGGCCGGGGTAAAGGAGATCAGCGGCCATTGGTGTCTGCTGGAAAAACTTCTCACTCACACGCTAGTGCTGTTTAGCACAAGGGAGCTAAACTGACCGTGAGAGCTCGGAAGCTATTACCCAGAATTAAGATCTGATGGCGCTGACGGTTCATTGGGACTCAAACCAATGCCCCAAGTGTGCGGGGTAGTATCACACCCAGGAGTGGGCCTTGCTGGAGCCAGTTCCCTGGTCAGATGGCTGAACAGGGAGGGAGAAGGAAGGTGGATGCAGATGAGGAGCAAAAAATTTTCTGAGATTTCCTAGGGGTGAGGGGCCACTACTGGAACGAGGAAAGGCCAGAAGCTAAGGAGACCGGACCAGTGTAGCTGCCCTAGGCCTTCGGGCTGAAGGTATCGGAGCCATGCAGAGCAGCACCGAAGGACCCTGGAGCGTGTTTCTGTAAAGAAACAGTTCTCCGTATTTCAATTTCTCTATTGACTTTCCAAGCTCTTAGCCCTTCTCTGATGCAGCAGGGGATGAGTGAGACATGCATGTTTGTGTTTCAGTGGCAGCGCTAAAATGAGCCCAGGCCCATGGTAGATCAGGCATAGATGAGAGAGAGAGAGAAGCTATCGATGGAAAGAGGACGACAGTGGTAAAGCAACTGAGACCACCTCCGCTGGTTGGCTGTTCACCTACAGAGTCTTCTTCCTGCATAAACCTTAGCATCACGGATTGCTGATTAATGAAGTCATCTTAGAAATACAAGCTCAAAAGCTTGTTGAGAATTCGCACTGACTGGCCTTCGACATATATCTGCCCCATATTTAATTTCCTTCTAGAAACAAACAATAATTTTTCAATAACACCTTATATTTATCTAGCACTTCACAGTTTAGAAGTTACTTTTGTATGGAAATCTTTGAATTTCATGATAACCCCTCTGAGATAAGCAATAGATGAAGCAAGATGCGTACACCCATGCAGCTGGCAGTAGTAGAAGTAAGAGGGATATTTAAATCTAATTGCTCTGTCTCCGAGTCCCATGGTTAGCATAACACTCTTCACTAACACCAGAGCAGTTAACAGTTCTGAAATTGAGACTGCGGGGAGAAGAAAACAGAAACGAGATGACAGATACTAAGGAAGAGAACAAAATGAAAGTGTGGATACCTTCTTATGCAATACACACACAGAGTCATTAAAAATATAATCTTCCAAAAATGTATACACACTTTAGGAAAAGAAAAATAGTGCATTTTTTTCAACAGAGGGTATTACTGTCCCGGGGTGACCCTAGAGGATGTCATATATTGCAGAAAACCTGCTACACAGCCGGCCCTTAGAGAAGACACTGAAAATGCATGTGCAGCAATCTCAGTGACCAAGGCGACCCAAGCAGCAGTTCATCACACTAATAAATGTCTGGAAGCTCATGGCCACTACTTCCAGCACCTCTTCCTATGGCAGAGGCCGAAGGTAGCATTAATGTTAATCTCACGATGTCTCAATAAGTTTAGCATTAAAACATTTACGCAAGCTTTTCTTTTCCTGCAGTGTGCATACACTTTTGGCAGTCTGTATTTACCTACAACACAGACTTCCTTAGTACAGTTCATGAAGTATTGTGACTTACAGCCATTGTAATTGTATATTGATAAGTATTAGTTGAATCACATGATCAACTGTTACTTGCTTCCATCTAAAATCTAATCTTTGGGGGGAGGAATTTGGATTATAATTCCAAGACATATGTATGTGACTCAGGATAGGCTTCATTAAATAAATGAGATAACTTCTAAAAGTGGGATCTGTATCTAGTGGAGAAAATACCACATTTCTTGCAGTGCCAGGTTTGGTCTCCATGCCCTTGCCAACACTACATTTGGAATCTGCACCTCTCCTTCTCCCCAGCCTTCACTCGGCAGTTGCCCAGGCTTGAAGGTGGCGTGGTAATGGAGACGCCATTGCCTAGCACTGGTAGGAAAGTGGCATGGTCTTCTGACCTGTGGTCACTGGATTGATGTGGTCATAACATTTTGCTGGACAGCGGTCAGCAGCACCACCCTTGTTCCTTGGAGTGTGCTGCTCAAAATAAACCCACCCTCAGATGGCTGGACTGAACTCGCTCTGGAGGACCCATGCTGGCCCTGGCGAGTCACGAGAACTGGACCTAAGGACATCGGTCTGTCTGAGCATCTGATCCCCAGGACTGAGCTGATGTGCGCTGAGTGGGGCCTGCTCTCCAAACACCATCCTCCCTCGCCAGACAGTATGAGTCGCCCTTGTCAGTCTGGCCGCCTGACTGGCCTCCCACTCACCGGGACCTATATTTAAGCATGGCTGGCAGCGGAACGATTCTGCATTTCTGTGGTTCTGCAGCCAAAAGATATCCCGAGGAGCTGGGATGCTGCTCAGACGCTGTCTAATTAGCACCATGTCTACACTGTGCCTGTAGCACGCAGAGTTGTTTCAAGATAATTTGGTCACATCCTGAAGACTCCACTGGGTAACTCAGAAAAAGACACCAAAGGAACTGCAAGCTTTGTACGGGTTAAATGAATGGTGCCTCTGCCCTACGTTAGCCTCACCGATGGGGAGAACTTGGCTAGCAGATTTCCGCACTGCTGAGTGTTGCGAGAATGCAAAACATTCTCATCCCTTTGCATTTCATCTAGATACCAAATATAGTTGGTCAGCCTTAAAACAGCTATGCCAAATTCTTCAAGTTTTCAGTGAAATATTGCAAGGCTCTTTTGAACCTTGAACTTGAACTCAAACTCATTGTAATTTGAGTTTTTGAGTCCTACTCATTCGTTTCAGCTATTGGTGTTCTCCAAAGCATGGAGTCGTGGTGTTTTTTAATCTTGTAATCCAGAGCAAGCTCATCCAAGGTCACCTTGTTGACAGGCATTTGCTGATGGATGTTTTCTGTTTGCCTCATACTTCATCATGTTGGAGCAGGTATAGTGCTAATTTAGACAGACAGAGCTGAGCAGAAAGACAGAGAAAGCAAGCGAGTAGATGAAGCATAAACGAGTTTGTAAATGCTTACTGTAGCTGCCCAGGTCACACTGAAAAGGAGCAGCAGTCTCACACAGACAGCTTGCATCTCTGAGAATCTCTATGAAAAAACAATGACATTTTACCCTAAGCTTTGCCAATTATCAACTGCAGCCATAAGCAAAGAAGTGTAAATAAACACCCTTCTTCCCCATCAGTTCATTTCCTTTATTATTTACTTATATTACATATTAAATATCCATTAAACATGCACTTTTACATATTTTCCATAGTTATATCTATAAAACTAGCATATATATATATATACACACATTATGCATAGCTTATTAAGCCCAAAGGTGAATATTTTAATCTAAGAACATGCCTATGCTTACTTCCAATGTGAGAATCACTGAATATCATTCAAACGATAGTCAGTTGATGCACCTTGAGACCATATGAGAAACTCCCAAATATGAATAAATTAAGAGCAAAATGAAAGACAGATAATAGGAAACAGAGAAATAGATCTTTTGCAAAAGGGAAGAGGATCAAGAAATAGAGGAAGAGGAAGGAGAGGAGGGGAGGGGAAGTGGAAGTTAAAAGAATCAAGATATGTTACATATATATACCAACTTCCAACTATACATGTCATCATTATGTACTGCAAATGTGTAGTAATAAAAATAAAATGCTAAAAAGATATGAATTTTATAGGCACATTTATCTGCTGGGTCTGTTTTTTCTTTTACCGTTAGAAAAATATCATTATTTGTACTATTTGTATAATCTGAAGTGACAATAAGGTCACATAGCAGCCCGTGACAGAATCTTTAAGTATCAAAGTAGAACACCCCACTGTGTGGTGTGAAATCTTATCTGATCACACCCTGGTGCCCACCGTGTGTTCTCATATTCATTACCAATGTGTCTGAATCAGTCACCATCCATGAGATGGAGAATAAAACAATTTATTTAAAACATATGAACAGCTAGCACTGATTGAATACTACGGTAAGCCCCATACTGTTCTAGGAATCTTGCATGTGTTCAGTTATCTGACCCTCACAGTGCCCCTAGGAGCGAGGTGAATCTCTAGGTCTGTATTTTGAATGGCTGGATAACTTATCTCAGAATTTTCAGACATTCAGGGGCAGAACTGGGCTGGTACCCAGGCAATGTACCATACAGCCAGTGCTTTACGTACAAGTCCCTACAAGTCCCTTAAATAAGTGTCTGTTCCTTTTACAGAAAGATCTACATGTGTCTAATTTAAATGTAGATTGTATTTTATATTGCGTGCAGTAAAAAGATGTTTAAAACAATGTTTAGTGAGGGATAAAAAACATTTTTACAGTTTGATAAATATATTGGTAGGATCTAGTAGGTTTGTTTTGGTCAAGTAGTCACTAGATTGAAAAAAAACCTTAGCATAGTTCGGACTGGTGATCTCTCGGTTTGGATGAGCATTAATTATTTTACTAGTATAGACTCATAGCGCTACACAGATACATAGCAACCCATATTAGAATACTAATATCATTCTTTTTGGTTACTTGGGAGAAAACACTTTTAAATGGAAAATAAATATTCTTGCAATGTTTAAACATTTCAAAATAAAAACTTTTATTTGGAGAAGTAAATAAAGCTGCTAAATATATTCTAAAGTCTTTTTTTAAAATTCTAAAGTCTTAAGATATTTTCTTCCAAGTAAATATAGTTTTAAGGATCTAATTCAAACTTAGCCTTCCAAGCAATATACAGATCAGGATAGTGTAAACTACTTATCAAATATCTTAAAACTGGTCCGCAGGATATCAGTGCAGACCAAGTTTGTGGGTCTTGATGATACTGATAATCAAACGAAAAGGAAAGTTGTGACATCCACTTTAGTTGGTGATGTCTGGAGCTTGGCAACACACTTCTTACGTTACAAAAGAAAGCACTAAATATTACACCGTGGTGCTCAGTAGAGAACATTTTCAATTTGTTTCTATTTTCAAAAGCAGTAACCCCATCAGGGTGGCAAGCGTCTCGAAAATGTAAACCACTGTGATATAAAGCTACTTGCTATCAAGAACATCATGAGAACAAAGTTACCTGGGATCTTTGTCCTTCCGAAAACTGGCTTCTCCTGGAGGACAAGCAGTCCCTGGGCCTTTTGCTGAAATTTAAAGTCTGTTCGAGCTCCCAATGTCCAATCAGCACTGGCCCACTTAACACTAGCAAGCAATTTGTTATGTATGCCCACGGGTAACCACAGGGGGCAAAGTAATTTTAATCTAAAAATGTTTTCGTGGTGGAAAGGTGCTATCAAATGTTCCCGAAAGTGGGATAAACAGAAAATATAAATAGCTCACCTTGGACATCATGTTGACAGATAATGAGAATTGATTTGAAAACTATTAGTTAGGGCCGACTGTAGACCTGACACGTTTATAAGTGGAAAATATTTATAAACAATTACGTCTATAGATAGAAAATATCCTTTATTTTGTATGGAAGTTCTACAGCTTCAGTTTACATCTCAATGGAATTCAGAAGCATTTAGCAAAAATGAAATTCAGAAGCATTTAGTAAAATCCTTCCCACTGGGGGAGGCACTGGAAGAGCAGCTACAAATGAATATTGGGCTTCCGCATGGGGCTTCCAATCCAGGGGCGAATGCAGAAAATAGACAGGGTGAAAAATAAGATATGTTATATTAGATAATAACATAGATGAAGTCTAAGAAAAAGATACTGGTTGGGGGGTGATGGCAAACATTGGGAATGAGGAGCCTGGGCTGAAATTTGAGGTGGGGAGCCCCAGGATGGTCTCCTTGAGAAGGGAATTTCTGGGTGAACAGTCTGCCATGGTTTCAATACACGTGTTCCTTCAAAATTCACATGCTGGAACTGAAACCCGGTGTGATATTGTTCAGAGGCAGGTGTTTAGTAAGCAAGTACGTCATACGGGAAAGCCCTGAAGGATTGGCAGCATTATGAAAGGGCTGGAGGGGCTTCTGGCGCCCTTGCTGTGCTGCTGTCTCTGTATCTTTGGAGAATGAAGAGCGCAATGCGATTTTGCAAGCAGACATAGCCAGTCCCTACCCGATACTGAACCTGGCGGCAACCTGATGGTAGACTTCCAGCCTCTGAAACAGCCACAAGTAAATTTTTGCTCCTTACGTGTTACCTGGCCTGTGGTACTCTGTTATAGCATCATCAACAGACTGAGCAAACTTACAAACCCTCCACAGGAAGGGTGTTTCTGATAAGGAATAAGCAAGAGCCTGCTGGATCATTCCAGAACCAGAGATGAGATCATCGGCTAGCAGGACTGAGCAAAGGCGATAGCAACAAATGAAGGGAGAAGGGTATCAGGTGCCAGACAGCAGGGGACCTGGAGGTCCTCCCGAGGATTCTGTCTTAACCTGAGTGAGAAGGACCCTTGGAGGGCTCAGCATAGGCAAGCTTGAAGGTGTATTCGAAGCAGGAAAAAAGGAGAGAGGTCAGCTCCGAGGTCCTGAGCAGTGCAGAAGGGGTGATGAGAAGTGGTCGTGTCCTGGTATATTTTGGAATGAAAACCAGTAGGACTGCTGGGGTGTGGGAAGTGGGCTATGAGAGAAAATTGGGGCTCAGGATGACATCCATGCTTTTGTCCTGCAGCTAAGGAATGAAGTTGCATTTTATTGATAAGGACAAATACACAGAAGACAGTTTTAAAGGAAACATTATGTTTGAACTTGGACCTGAATTTTATAAAACATCGTTAAGTTAGGACACTGAGTTTCTTAATGAAATTAATAGCTTGTTTCAGAGTCAGCTATTTAAGGCAATTGTCTGCTCATCTGTTTTGTCCAAAGCGGATGCCAAGTTCATGATTGTACTAGGGAGGTTCCTTTCAATCTAAAACTAATTATAACAGCAAGTGGGGCTACTTACAATGGAATTACATGCAAAAAGTCAATAGAAGATTATGTAAGAACTGCATTTTATGATAAGATCTCCTACACTTAAACACAATTTTCACATACTATACACAATATACAATCAAATTTAAGAGCAAATCCCAATTTTTCCAAGCTCTCAAATCAGATAAATAAATAAATAAATTTAAAAAAAACATGACCCTCGGGCAGTTTTGGCTGAGAGAAGGATGCCTTTTCTGATTCAGACCAAGTCTTTCTTTTTGTTATCTTATCCATATTCTGCAGCTCCCCTCTGAATGTCCCGAGGGGACATTTTCAGTACTCGCCAGGCTAGAATTCAAGCTCTTGGGCTAGGGTCCTTGTTCATTCAGAGCCATCCAGTCAGGCATTCTTGAATATCTGAACATTATCATGTACAATGGAGCCTATTAGCTTTGGAGTCAAACAGATCTGTGTTCAAATACTGACTGTACCATGTTTACTAAGACGCCCTGCCTAAACTGCTAAATTGAACCTTTCTGTTTCTCGTTTCTGAAAATGAGAGCAGAGTAGTAATAAGCTGAACTTTCAGTGAGTGATCACCATGGTCCAACCGCTGTTCCAACCCTGTTGCACTAATTTATTCCATCCCTGAAACAACTCTGCGATGTATGTTGTGGTGTTCTATTATTACCATCCTGATTTCAGCAATGACATGTAAGGCACTTAAGTGACTTGCTCAAAGTCATATACTTAGCAAGTAACAATTGCCAGTAGGCAGTTTGACTGCGAAGAAAGTTTAAAACCCTCTGCACTATACCATCTCATAAGGTCAACATACACACTGAATTAAATTAAATAGTACAAAGTACTTGGTCTGGCTCCTAACTTTACAGTCACACAGTAAATGCTACCCATCACCCATTCTGCCCTTCATTAGTGACGGTCTGGCCCCCCCTCTGAATCTCCTCTCTGTCCTTTGTGGATTTTCTCTTCTTGTCTGCTTTTATAACTTCTTTAGTATGATGACAAAAGTAATGAAACATTGAAATAAGAGTGGAAGTCTAAGAGAACACAGCGGTCTACTTCTCCAGATATGATAAATACTCCTGCCTAGAACGTCAGCAAACTGCTGAGGGGTTGTGTGACACGGGAGACTAGAAGGAAATGGAAGCCAAGAAAAGAAAGGTTAACGAACAAAAGTGTTAGTCAACTGTGAGCCTGAATGGAAATATAAAGCTATGTAAATAATAGACAAGTGAAAACCACAAAAAAAGTTCTTTTAAAATTTCAAATATTCTAGTGGACAAGTAGCTAATTCAGTAGTTCTTGTAACAGTTAACAAGGCGTGTGGAGTTTCAAGCTTTTACCTAAGATTCACGGCACATCTTGAACGACCCAGTCAAAGCATGGGCACCCGTCCCATCTATGGCAGAGCCTCAGAAAATGCTGACTTTTTCACTGTTTTGATGTTATAGTTTCAGATCTTTCTAAATGTGGTTTTCCTTTCTTCCTAAAGAATTTTCATGTGTGTGACATTTTCCCTTCACTTAAGTGATGGGAAAATATCTAACTCTAAAAACGTGAGTTCTGGGAAGAGAAAAATACATAGAATTTTTGTAGAAAAAAATTGACTGAGGTACTAGTCTTGCCAGGGCGTGAACTGGCAGGGGCTAAATATGTATGCTTTCAAAGCTAAAATGAATTCAAAGCTACAAAAACTAGGAAATTCAAGTCGAGTCTTAAATTTAGAAGCTACAATTGACAAAGGCAAAGAAAAGTGAGGGCCTGTTCTAGCCAGAAGGTTGCAGAGAAGATACTCTGGGGAGGAAGAGAAGAGCAGACACTTGCTCCAGTTCTGCGAAGGGCAGATTTCGCTTCCACCCTCTTGAAACTTGCCCCATGTTGAGATTAAGCTTCAGAAACTTGAAAAATTCTCTAAAATGTCTTTGGGTAATAAAAAGTGTTTGTATAACATTTCTTAAGAATCAATAACCAAAGGTAAAGACTAGGGTTCTGTAAAAATTGTCTATCTTCACACCACCTTTGTTTAACAAGGAAAAAACAAAACCAACCAAGCAAATGACCATAAAAAACAAACAAACAAACAAACAAACAAACAAACCAGGAAGCAACTGACAAGGGCTAGAGGCAGCCTGTGAACGTTCTTCTGGCTGCTGCTTTGTGGGTGGAGAAGACACATCAGCACTGTCCCTGCAGCCGGCTTTCCTGGGCCAGGATGTCAGGCACAGTTACCCCTCAAAGAGACTTTAGATGTCAGAGGTTTATGGAACTTTTGTGTCTTGTGGCCGTTCTTTTCTTTTCTTATCTTCACTTCTGTGTGAACAGTCATCTCAAATCTTTATAGAAATGTTAAGAGAATAAAATCTCTTTTGAGACAAGAAAAAATAATGTTAGCTAACTACACTATCACTTTTAGCTCCAGTTCATCACCCAGCAGGTTTTGTTTTGTGTTCTCATCCATTCCTGGGACCGCACTCTCATCACTTGTTCTCTGGACCCACTCGCTTTGACCCACTTGCTTGTTTTCCAATCTTTCTCTCTGTCTCTAGATAGATAGATAGATAGATAGATAGATAGATAGATATCCACATGGTCTAGTTGAAATTACTCTCTATTTTCTGACTTTTATGCACAAACAGCAAAGAATACTTCCTTTCTTTAGTTCACGGGGGAATCTTCAAGGTGATTTTGACAGGAAAAAGGGATTTCTCTTGAGTCCCTTCCTTTTTACCATACAGATAGATGGTCAAGACTTCAGATGTTTTATAGAGGTATGTGTTTCCCATCTTTCTCCAAAATGTAATGCATGATGGGTGAGCTGGCCCTGTGTTTAGCAAGATAAAATGTTTTTGCTTTAAATATACTCATTGCCAAGTATCAATGTTAACCTTATGCTAGGCAAAGATCACTTTTTCTAGAGCATCCCTTACAACCACCTTTCTCATTTACCCTCAAATCATTTTTGGTTTCAGTTATTATTTTTTCTCTTAAGGCCAGGAAATTTCTTTTTTTTTTTTTTTAAATAATTTTATTTAAAGAGGAAAAAACAAAACAAAATAAAACAGAATAAAGGGTAGCAACCATACAGTATTCCAAGGAAAAAAGGAAAAGTACAACAATAAAACCTAAGAAATTATTACTTGACTAAATACATACTGACTTCTTGGAAATAGTTGTTCAAATTACAAAGTTAAAACATGTAAAGTAGACATTCAAACAGTGAGACTGTTAACAGTTCTGCTCCACGATCTGACTAAAACAACAATATGGTCATCCATCTTATCCACTCAAATATACATGCAATTATATCAATAGGGTAAAATTAAATACAACAAAACAGAGCAAAGCGGATCACAAGAAAGCAATGTAAGACATAAATTTCAAAGCTAGACAATTGGAGATATTCACTCTCTATCATATTGACTTTTGTTTTCTTCCAAATAGTT
>PVJX010016742.1:0-39610 GCA_004027295.1 Dolichotis patagonum | reverse complement strand
CACGACTGGTGATGAACCCAGGAATCCTGGAGTTCTTACACTTCCACTTCCAGATAAAAATCGGGTTGGTACAGTCTGAAAGCTAGAATCTCAGAGACATGTAAAAGCCCTACTGTCTGTCTGTAGGAATCTGCTGTGATTTTTGAATGCCATCCCCTCCTCCCAAGAACCTTGACTTTGGGGAATCACTTCTCCCACTGCTATGTTTGGTCTTGGCATGCAGAGTCAAGATGCACGACAAAGCTTCCAGGCCAGCGTGGAGATGACGCCCAGACAGGGCCAAGGACAACTGCCTATTTCTCTTGAGTTCCAAGGGCTCGGGTGCTGCCAACCCTGCTCTTCCACTCATGGACCCCTAAATCCAATTTCCTTCCTGCTTCTGTGCCTAGGTCCTGTTGTCTGGTGCCTAACTGATCTCGGGTTCCATCTTAATTCCAAACGGCAGTGAAGACAGTCAGGGACATGGCGTCCAGAACTTGCCACAGACCAGATGACCACGGACCAAAACCTACAGAAGCAGGTTCATTACCTCAGGCGTTTGTCTCGGGGACGGGAAACTGGGCCCCCGCACATACCCGTGACAGCAGCGGTGCGTGCATGGGCCTGTCTTACCAGGTTTCAGGGTCTGTAGTTTCCAAACTTCTTTTTTTGTTCACTTTTGATGTTATCACAGCCCATCTAGAAAAAAGAGGAAAAGTAATTTTAGCGACCAAAGGGCCAAAAACATGCTCTGTGGAAAACCATCTTTAAATACCAGCAACACAGTTACAATTTTTAATGCAATTGGCCTGCAGTCCTTTTTTTAAAATTCACACTCGAACTCAGCAAAATTCCAGACATCGGCATTTTCGGGGAAAACCGACACAAGGTTAATTCATATTTCTTCTAATATTCAGGAATTTGTCCACTATCCAAGCAATCTTCAGGCGCCTATTTTAAGCCTCTGGGATTCCTAATACAATTGGCCCAGTTGTGAATTTATTTATTTATTTGCCGGTAAAATTCGACCACAGCCTCTTTGCTCAGTGGACGAGTGACTCAGGTTCACAGTGCAGAGACCTGCGAGGCCACACTGGAGCAATGGAAACACCCTCGACGTTTGCTCTGTCATTGGCAGGAGATTGGCGTGTCTATTGTGACAGCTAAAATAACCAAAACGCTGTCTGGGAGGATTTTCTAAGCGCTCAGGATGAAGTATAAGCTAATTAAAATAATTCCACCCTGCAAATCTGAAACTCGAGGCCTGGGGGCTTCCACAAGACCGTCCTCACGCTGGGAAGCCTGGATGTCACTCTAGTCTGAGGTTGTTTAGTAATCATAATAACTCAGGTCTGGGACTATATTTCTTTGGATAGTAGCGGTGTTCCTTGGGCCTGGGCCATACGGTGAGGCACGTACGACTCCCCAGCTGGCGGTGCCCTCCCTGAAGCTCCTGTGGCCCCGAGACAGATTGCACAGTGAGTGTCACCCAGATGTCTAGAAACTGGAGATCGCTCTGTCCCCCACCGGAAGCTGCCCCAGCCTTCGGAGGGGCCCGCATAGTTTTGTACCCTCAGCACGCTGACAGGAAAGCTCAGTTATGTTTTTGGCAATGCTCTGAGCTGAGGGTCCTCATTTTGGTTCACCCTCTCTGCCAGGGCCAACCGAGGCACAGAGAGGAATGAGCAGCAGAGACCCTCACTCTGGGTCTTAGGGCTGCCTGAAAGTCACACTGTGTCACTCGCATCCCTGGTGCTAAGCCTGCTCCCCTGCCTGTGTTCTATGCAGTGCTCAGGGAGGAGGGCAGGTGCCAGCTGGGGCAGAGGGACAGGGCCCCGGCATGGAATGACCTGTGACATTTGCTTTGTGGACGTTTAGGGGACCTGTCCTCTGGTCTCCTGGTCACTGCTGTGGACCCACCTTCCCAGAGGACAGCACCCGAGTGTCTCTGGGCCCCACGTGTCTTCACCTGGATGTCTATTAGGTGAAGGAGTGGCACTGCAGGTGACAGCCACAGTGCAAAGGGACACAGGCGAGGGCCCAGGAGGTGGTGCCTGCCACAGAGCAGGCCTGCATGGTACAGCTGGTTCTGCATGACCCAGGAACACAGAGGGGACCTGGTACCTGGGGACACCTGCGAGGCGAATGCTCGCGCAGCCCAGGTGTGAGCATGGCCCTCCTCTCCTCGTGCAGGGCCCTCCTGGTCGGAACAGATCACACAGCCAAATGGGAGCACGTGCCATGGACCCGCCCCTTCTGAGATGAGCTCGGAAGCATCTCTTCCCAATCAACAATAAACGTTAACTCTTCTGGAATGTTTTTATTTGTTTTCTCCATTGTTTTGCTACTAGAGATTGAATCCAGGGCCTTTATGCCGAGCCGTATCCCCAAGCCTTTTTAAAATTTTGTTTTGGGAAAGGGTCTCACGAAGTCCCTAGTTGCCCGGGCTGGACTTAGGCTTGCAATCCCCCTGCCTCTGCTTCCTGGAGTACTGAAACTGCGGGTACACTCACAGCAGCCCCACGTGCCAGGCTGTCCCAGGGGCCCCGATGCAGAGTCGCCACCAATGAGCCTATGGTCGGCTTCCATTCTGAGATGGGAAGACACCACCGAAGGAGAGACCAGCAGTCCACATGTTGCAGGTGCTGGGTGACAGGCTGGGGCCAGGCTGTGCGGTCCTGGGATCCGTGCACAGTAGTGGGGGGATAGCCGAGGTATGGAGCTCACAGGACATCCGAGGATGCCGGGCTCAGATGACGCGGCTTCCTCTGATAGCCCGGATGTATCCCAGGCTGGACACGGGCGCACGCATGGCGGACGATGGCTTGTCTGAAAGTCACCGTCCACGGGGCTTCCTGAGCAGCAGCCTGGAGCCTCCGTGACACTGCAGGCCCCGGGTAGATCTGAACTGCAGGAAGCTGGTGTGGGAGCCCGAGCTGGGATGATGACATGGGTACCCTGGGAAAGACACGGTGACAGCAATGCCCACCTCTGCATGTCACCCTGCAGGTCTGATCCCCGTCCCTCTATGGGAGCACAGAGGGATACAACTTGTAGGCATCGTTTCCTCGGGTAAAAGAAGGCTCAGAGATGTGTGGGGGTGGCTCAGCGTCACACAGCCTGTAGGGACAGAGAAGGACTGGGCTGGGGTCTGGCTCTAGTCACTTATAAGGGCTGCTCCAGGCGAAAGCCCCGCCTCTGGTTCCACCTCTGTCTGGTCCCTGCTTGGGCTCTGGGGAGGTGCAGGCCTGGCTGGGAAAGCAGGCTGGGTGTCACTGTGGTGTCACTCAGTGTCACCATGGGTGTCACCCTGGGTGTCGCCAGGGGTCTCCTCAGCCCAGACTGTTGCACTGATTCTGCCAGCTTCCTGGCGCACCCTGCTGGGATGCTGAGGATACCGGGTCACCTGCTCTGCCCCACCTATCTGTCTTTCTGGAGAAGCACTGGGTCCGCCCTGCTGTGATGCTGACCGCTGGCCCCCGCTGCAATGTGAGCTGAGGCCGTGGGGTGATTTAATCACCTTAATTGAGTGGTGTATCCGCTGCTCAGCCAGGGGAAGCAGGAGGCCGCAGGGTGGCAGGGCTGGCTTTGTCACACCACAGGACCCTGTAGGGTCACCAGTGCCTCTGCTGTCTCTTCCAGGCCCAGTTCCCTGGCACAACCCGGGGAGCCCTCGGGAGGGGCTTGCTGGGTGGACCAAGCCCCGATCTGTGCGTGGCCCGCAGGTTTCGCCATCCCCATGATGGCACACACAGCCTGCACTGAGCTGGATGTTTCACTGGTGGGGACCCGGAATTCTCAGAGTCTGGGGGGTGGGGGTGTCCGGGACCAGGCACTGGCTGGTGACAGTCACTGCTCACAGGTCCTGGGGGCACAAGCATCCAGTAGACGGGCTTCCCTAGTGCGTCCTCCAGGCACAGGAGTGGTCTGGCGGCTAGCTTGGCCCTCACTGGCCATGCCTACACCCACTGGCTGGTAGTGAAGCCAAGCCACCCAGCTTCTCCCACACACCTGGGGAAACCGAGGCTTAGATGGGGAGCTGGCTGCCTGTCCCTCTCCCAAGGTGTCTGGGGCTGGATCTGGGCCACAGCATGGCCTCAGGATCTTGCCTTGCGCCCCATGATGGCTTCTCCTTGGCCTCTGGATTGGTCCATCCTTGACCCCTTCTGAGCTTTGTAAATCTGCACTTGCGTTGACTCTCCAGGAGAAGTTGTGAGCTCTGCGTGCTGAGCTCAAAGCCCGTCTGGCAGCCACTCGTGGAGCACTGGTAGTGCTGCCTGCCTCAGCTGGGCACGGGACTGAGGCACAGCTGACCTGGGCAGGCCTAGGCGTTGCTTGTTAGGAGCGCATTCACCACCGACAGCTCCAGACTGTGTGCAGCTCTCAGTTGCAAGGAAGTCCTGCGTCTCGCTTTGGCCTCTTTGGGACTGCAGGCCTGGGGCTTGCTCCTGGGGAGGGCAGCAGCCCCAGCTGCCTGGGTGACCTGAGGCTTCAGAGCTTGGTGAGAGCCATGGTGGACATGGGAGTGGTTGGTCTTGGGGCCCGAGGGCAGTGCCAGCCCAAGAAACCTGAATCCTCCAGGAATCAAGTGCACGTGCAGGACCACTGAGTTTGGGGCGGGACACTGCTGGGTTGGGGGAGAAGCCAGCTGGCTCAGCTTGCTCCTTGTGAGAATGAGGTCACATCAACCGCACTCCACAGCCCGAGGCGTGCCTGGGGGGTTGGATTCTTTGGCAGAGGGCTCAGCTCACCTGAAGCCTGCTCTGTCCACATAGCCCCTCTGTGATTCGATGTTATCTGTTTCTCTGGAAGCCTTGGGGTGCTGCTAGGAGAGGGAGCCAGGGCCTGGCACAGTGAAGGTCGGTGATGCTGGGATGCTGGTTCCGGGCATCACAGGCCCAGGGCTGGACCCCAGCGCAGAGAAATGAGAGGTCATGCGTGCAAAGAGGGAGGGAAGCCCTGCTGGACTACGGGGCCTGCGTGATACTTGGGGCTGCCCCAGCAGGGCCCAGGGCTCCTCCTGTGGGCTCGTAGGTGTCTGGTGCTTGCCTGCCGGAGCAACTGCTCTGAGCTCTGGCTCGGGACACAGAGGACCATGCCTCTCCTGTCACTTCCTCACACTGTCTCAGCACAGGGCGACAGGACCTTGGGGACCCGCCTGTGGGGTGACAGCTGGGAAGCAAAGAGGCAGACTGGCAGGAATGGTTTTGCTGCTCAAGGAGGTAAGACACTCTGACCTCCTCGTCACTCAGCCTGAACTGCAGGCCAGTGCCCTCTGCCAGGCCGGGCTACTGAGACACAGGGCCACCATGCATGCCCTCCTGGGTCTTTGGTCTGCTGGGCAGCGCTGGTGGCTGTCGGGCTTTATGTCTCCTCCGGAAGGCGGAGTGGGCGCTGTGCACCTCGAGGAGCGGCACCTGGCAGGCATTTTCATGGCAGCACTGAGGAACCTCCTGGGGTCCTGGAGGCCAGAGAGCCCTGGCTGAGAACACTGGTGAAGCAAGGGGGAGCACAGCAGGGGCAGCCCCTCGGCTCACACTTCCCTGTGTCGTCTTGGTCACGTCACCTAAATGCCACTGTAAAATAGGGACAATGCAAGCTGGCTCTGCCCCGCTCTTTCCATGCTTCTCCAGTGCTGGGCACAGGGACAGTGGACTGAGGACAAAGGGCCAGGCCCTCTCCACATCTTCCCATGGTGAGGGGAGTCATAGCTGTCTCCCTCAACACAGGAGACGAATTGCACTTACATCTCAGCCCAGCATGGGGTCAGAGTCCCACGGAGGAAGGGAAAATCATGCCAAACCCGCCCCCTTACGTGCACTGCCCCAATGACTGCAGCCCATGCTGCTTGGCTGGGGTCTCCCATGCCAAACCCACCTGCCACTCCGTGGTTTTGAGACTCAGTGAGCCCTGGAGACCGGACCTTCAGTGCCGGGACTGCTAAGTGCAGCGCGGGCAGAGGAGGAGACCCGCTGCTGGTGGGTCCAAGGCTAGGCCCTGCCTTTCTGCTTCCGGGCTGGGCCCACAGTCCCTGCACAGTGTGTGTGCCTAGCACGGGACTGGGTGTTTATTTGTTGAATGGATGAATGAATGAATGAGTGGAGCAATGTTCCCGCTTACTGAGCAACTGGTATAACCCAGTATTACTGATTAACGTTATTACTGTGAACACAGTAGCTGTGTTACTCCTGGTCTTTACAGAGGAGGAAGACAGAGTCCAGGGTGACGTGGGGCAGGATGTCCCTGCCTCCTGCATTTGAACCTCCGAGACCCCTGCTCATGCACCCTGTCCCTCGGGAGTGCCCTGCAGCCTGGTACTCCCGGTCCTTCCCGTGGGTTTTCTTGGAGCTCGTCTGCAGAGCTATGGTCCCCGGTGCGGCATCTCCTCCCTGTGGACCATCGCACCTGGATTCTGGGGTGTGGGGTCTGCGGTGTCCCTCACACGCACCGACTCCCCCACAGGAATGTGATCATTACGGGCCGCAGACAGGTGCTAATGCAAATACAAATTAAGGCCGTGCACAGGCTTTCTCTTCCCCAGGCAGGGTCATCGTAAGCCGGTGAGAAGAGCTCGGATATGAGCTGGGCCATGTGGACCTCAACAAATGACACGCTGGCTTTGTGCCTCAGTCCTGGGTCTGGGAAAGGAGACCAGTAAGAGTCCTTGCCTTGTGGGTCTGCTGTGAGCATGGCAAGGCTGGCTCCTGATGCCACCTAACAGAAGCCAGGGCCACCAGCCTGTAACCCAGGTAACCCAGGGATCGCTGGAGCCCTTCCCCACCACAAAGGGCTGTGAGAAGCATGGTAGAGCCCAGGTACTGAACTGGGGCCTGATTGGAGCCCTGAGGGCCTCCAGCCTCGAAGCCACCTCTGAATCTGTCTTCTGGGTGTCTCGGGCCACCTAATGCCTTCTGCACCTCCGGGTCTGGCAGCCCCCCATGCACAGGGCCCAGTGTGCCTGGGAACAAGGGTCTGCCTTTCCCAGGCAGCCGCTGAGTCAACCTGGCCCAACCTTGCTCTTCAGCTATAGTTCTCATTCTGCTAATGTGACCTGGAAGCTTTAACCCTCTTGGGGTCCTCGCGCTGGGCGGTGGGGAGGAGAGGCTGTCCTGTGTGCTCTGAGGCACTGCCTCACGGTTTACAACGTCACCCTTAGAGAGCTGAAGGTGCAGACCCAAGACTCTCTTCTCGGAAGGGCAGGGGTGACACACAGTCATGTGCAAGTGCCCAGTGGTCCCTGAGGGCAGGGTCACTCCTGCCTGGTGCCAGCTGCTTACTAGCTGAGCAGCGAGCACAGAGGTTTTTTCCTTGGTGACCTTGGGAAGGGACAAACCCAAGCTGTGGTTTAAGCAGGAGAAAAAATTCCCCAAATGGAACGGGAAGAGGAGAAAGCAGTTCTTACGTTTCTCCCACATGCTGGGTGCCTACCACTCATTTGGGAATGTTTGTGAGGGCTCTGTGGCACAGGTGCCAGTGTTGTTCCCATTTCACAGAGGGGCAGATTGAAGCTCGGAGCTTGCTGAGAGGAGGCAGGGCTAGCTGTGGTGCCGACTGCCACCAGGCCGGCAGGGTAGCTTCCTGCAGGGCCGGCAGCCTCCCGCCCTGGGTCTTCTGGGTACTCTAGAGCACCTGGCCCCTGAGCCTCGGACCCCTTCCTGAGCTATGTGTCCTTGGGCAAATCGCAAGCCTCACCGTGCTGGCTGACCTCAGGGTCACAACAGAACCACTAGGACTCTGGCCCGGGGAGAATTATAGGCAGTGGTGCCCAGGGCGGGGGACCAGGGCTGGAAACTGACCCCGGATGCTAAGCTCTGCGTGTCTGACTGTGACTTCTGCAGCCGGGCCTGACCTGCTTCTGAGAGCGGCTCACAGGGCCGGAGGAAGGGAGAGGCTGGCGATGCTGTGTCAGCCTGGTGGCCCCAGGACAAAGCCAGCCAAGGCCGCTCCAACGTGCCCTGGCCCTGGCGGATGGGCTCAGCAGCGCAGATCTGGAAGCAGCCTCCAGACACAGCGGGCAGGAGTGGCAAAGAGCTGGGTGGCTGTGGGAGCCAGTGGGAAGTGATGAGGACAACTAAGCCTTTCCTCCCCTGCTTCCTCCTGTCTGGAGAAGTGTGTGACAGGAAAGGCTGAGGCAGGACCCTTCCCCAGATGCTCGACGTCTGGAGAGGTCCACCTGAGGAGGAAGGAGGAGCCTAGCACCCCAGGAAACTATGGGGTGGGTTGTGTCCTATCTGGTCTGGGACCTCAGGGGCTGGATGGAGAATGGACAGTGTCCCTGTTATCCAAGAGAGTACCCCTAAGATGCTGTGTCCTAGGATAGATGGCTGCCAGGTCCTAGGGACAAAGACATCCCTGGTACATGGGGCTGGGACCAGCCGAGGCAGGATCTGCAGAGGATGCTGCCATCTGCCCTCAGCCTGCGGGGAGTCCCTGCACTTGCCCTGACTTCAGGAGGCTGCTGTCACTCAGACTTCACTGGGCACCCATGCAGCTGAGTCCCACAGGAGCCTGGGACCCAGGCAGAGTGACACCCTGGTGTCAGCAGGCCCAGGGTTCCCACCTCTGCCTCGAGTGGAACCCTAGGTCCTCCTCTGGCCTCTCCCTCCAGCTCATATCCCAAAGCCTGGCAGACACACAAAGGCCTCTGGGAGATTCCAGCTGACCAAAGGAGACCCGCCATGGAGCCCCGGGCTGTGGATTGGCTGGGCCGTGTGCATACTAGCACCGTTCGCCCCACTCCGGTGCCCCCCCTCGCTGTCCTGGGCTTCTCTCTACTGGTGCTGGACACACAGAGTGAAGTAGCCCAGCCTGGCCACACCCAGCTCTGAAGGAGGCTGAGACGGGCTACTTCTAGGTCCGAGGCTGCCCCTCTTCCTCCTGCAAGGGTCTCCAGGGGATTCCTGGGGTCAGGACAGGGGCAGCACATGGAGGGAGGGGTGGCCTGGAGAAGGCGCTTGTTCCCAACTGCCCACCAATCCCTCATACCTCCCTCTGCCTGATCTCGGGGCCCAGGGTCCTCAGCCCACAGGACCCCATGCCACCAGATTCTTCCTGCCACCAGACACAGTGGCTCCCACCTGACAAGCTCCATCACCAAAGAACAGGCACAGTGGTTCCCAATCCGGAGACCCAGGGCAGACATGGGCTGGACTTGGGTCACCCGGAGGAGGTGGCTATTTATAAACCACTCGATAAGCATAATCTGCCCTGCTCGGCTGGCCACACGGACGCGACACACAGCTGGTGGCTCCATGGCGAAGCTAAGCCTCCCAGGGCCACCACAGCAAACAGAACATTTCCTGTGCCAGCCAGACCTCAAAGCGGCTGTGGAGGGCAGAGGCCTCACGTGCCAGCCCCGGTCCCCAGGACCACGCACAGCTGGCCTCTGGTTGGAGCGTCCCCTGCCCTCCCAGGGTGTGCAGGGCCGCACTGGCCTCCTACAGGGGTGGTCTGCTGCCACAGGGACCAGCCACCTTCTGCAAAGGGCCACCAAGCCAAGGATGTCACTCTGCAGCCCATATGGTCCCTGAGGGTGTGGTATAAAGCAAACCATAGACCATATACAGATGAGTGTGCATGGCCAGGTGCCAATAAAACTTTATTTACAAAACTAGGTGCCAGGCCCACAGGCCCCACCTACTGAGGTGAAAGTTCTCTGGCACTGGAAAACTGGACATCCCTTACCATCCATATTTTAAAAATTATTCTGCAGGGTTCTTACCCTTGTGGTAGCATTGTAAAATCAGAAATAACTTTTCTTGAGGCTGTCTAGCTTTTTGTATACAGTCAAAGCTATTCTTCTTGACTGTTAAGTTTTTTTCACAAAAGAAAAGATTTTTTTGTGTGTGTGTTTAGATTGGCCCAGGAGGTCACGAGAGGCTGGCTGGGCCCTGGGCGTGCGTGGGGACAGGCGGCCTGGGGAGGGATTTGTGCTGGGGACACATGGGCCTCCAGCATCCACACACCAGAATGTCCCCATAGCAATGCCCCTTGCTCCAGCTGCTGGATTCTGCCTGGCTCTGCTCTGGGGGAGACCAGAGAGTCACTTCCTCCGACCTGGCTGCCCTGCCTGTGGCTGGGGTGCTCTCCCTGGCTGGCCACACAGGGACCGGCACATCGGCAGTGACGGCTCCCTCAGCTGCATGGGAGCAGAGAACCCTGACAGGTGACAGAGAAGGACAAAGTCTCATGTGCGGGGACCCTGTCCTGTTACACAGTCCACACAGCAGGTCCACACAGCCCTAGAGCCCCACCACTCCACACACGCCGCACCACGACCATCTTGGGCAGATGTCCCCTCTGCCACCGGCTTGCAGTGGCCCGATCATGCCAAGGGGCCCGCCCAAGTCTGCACTGCTCCTTCCACACCACCCGTCCCAGCTGCTGCTCCCCAGGCCTCCCGGACCAGAAAGCCTGGCCCTGCCCAGCCGCCCAGGAGGCTTCTGCCCCTGTCAGCCAGGGCTGCCTGGGGGACAGAGGACAGGAGACCCAAGCCTCCCGACTCTCCCCACCCCGCCCCACGACGGCCAGACCCTGGAGTCTGAGGGGCTTACCTCGGCAGAGACCCGGCGGCGGGGACCAGTGTGCTGCGGAGGGGAAGAGGCGCACAGTCCACCCGGCGGCGACACCCGCGTGGTGTCAAGTAACAGTCAGATTAAACAAACAGCCTCAGCGGCTATTTTTACATTCAGATCAGCCCGGGTAATAGATAACTTAGGGAGCTTGAGAAATTGCTTGCCAATTAGCTGGACCCTCCCCACGATCCCGTGGTCATCCTAAAGCCGTTCGGGCACCGAGACGCAAATAAAAATATCTCAAGGTGGGAAGGGAAGCGTGCGTCTAGGGAAAAGCTGAAAACATGAGCGTGTGTGCCTTGGGGCCAGCACCCGGAGGCCTGCTGATGTCCCTGGGCAGAAATAGCCCGTTTCATCATTGGCCCTGGATGGGCCATGGCTGCATTCCTCGAGTAAGGAGCCACCCTCTGCCGCGCGTTTGGAGCAATGATCTGCCCAGCTGCAGGCTGGGGACGGGCCAGGCTCAGGTTCGGGGGACGGTGCCGTAGGCCGTGAGTAATCGGGAGAGAAGGGTAAGCGGCTCCCCACTGTGCTCGGTCATAACCGCCCGGTCTGTTGCAGGGCACAGGCGCCAATGGGCAAAGCCCTTCTGCCAGGCAGGGGACCCCTGGCCTTTAGAGCAGCGTACTGACCAGCTGTCCCACGGCCACCTTCTCTGCTGGCCCAAGGTCACTAGCTCCCCACACTGCCCAAACATCCACAATTCTTTCCCAGGAATGCTCGCTAACCCATGCCAACTCCTGGGGGGCCCCACTCACCCTCCCTCGGCTGGCCCCATGAGGGTCCACTCACTGCTGAGATTTAGCCACAGATTTTCCCATTTCTCCAAAAACTGTCTCATGTTCCTCTGCCTCATGGCCCAAGAAAACGGAGGTGACCAGTCCCTGGCAGGTGCCCTGTTCCCCGCGGTGCCCCAGCCCCGGGAACTCTGCAGCACCGGTATCACTAATCTATTTGCGGACTGCCCCTCCCACTCGTGGCTCCTCAAGGGCAGCCACCTCTGCCCCAGCCCCAGCCCGGGCACCACACCACCCCCCGCCTCAACGCTGCTGGTGACGGGGGGCCCGGGACCCGGGTCTGCACACGTTCATTCCAAGCACTTTGGAAGGAACAGCTCCCCAAGCCCCTGAAGAGGGGGACACCTGCTAAGTCACCCTACCACTGTGAGCCTCAGTTTACCCACCTATCAGGTGGAGAGGGTGCTCGTGTTCTTTGGAGCTGAAGTTACGGAAGCTCACGGACATTCATGCCCTGTGCTTGCACACCCAAGCGTCTCAAAGCTTAGCCAATTGTTTCTCGTTCTTTTCACGGTTTTTGCCATACCTTCACCTGTGTGTATCAGCATTGGTTGATGATTTTCCTTCAAAGGAATTTTACATCCACTTAGCTTGGTTTTGAGCAGACTCTTATGGTGAACAATAGCTGGGAAATCATAGACTCGATATGCTGGTTCCCATCTTTCCCTATGACACACGCAAACAAATGGGCAGCAGTCCTTGCGTCAGCTGCACTTGTCCCAAATCATTTCGTCCCAGGTGCTAGGAAATGCAGCCTTGCCAAGTCTCACTTATGCAGGAGGCAGTTTTGGGGTGATTATAACCAGAGCCACAGTCTTAGGGAGGGTCCCAGTTTTCCTGACTTGATTTCCTTTCCTCAGGATGTTCTTGCCTGCCTTGCTTCTAGTTCCTCCAGGTAGGGAGATCTGGGGTAGGATCCCAGGAATTCAGAGCTGTGCTCTGCACTGGGAACCGGTGTTGTCTTCTTGAAGTGGCTATGAAAGGACAATTGTGAGGGTGACTGGGGGAGAGCAGGGGCCGGGTGGTGGCAGGCAGCTTGGTGACCAGCGTCAGCAGCAGAGTCAGGAGAGCAGCTGTCCCAGTGAGACCCTAAGGCCTACTTCACAGCCCCACCCAGCCAGCCTGAGCGTGGGTGGTGGCTGCAGGGTCCCTGTCCCCGGGAAAGCCTGCCCTCCCACACCACGGATCCCACACTGCTCGGTGGGTGCCCCGGTGCAAACCAGCCTGCGGCAAGGGCACAGCTGAGCTCTCGACCAAGAACCCAGGGTCTCATGGCTGGGAGCTGGCGGCCTTCCTGGGGGCTTGGCCCAGGCAAAGTGACCCCTGCCTTCCAGTCCAGCAGCCGTGAGCTGCGTGGAAAGAATGTGAATGAAGACACGATTCTAAATGTAGCAGCCTCATGGGCGCTATGTGAGCCAGCCTGGCCCCGACCTTCCAGAAAAACAAGGCCCGGGTGTACATTCTGCAAGAGCGTAAATAAAGCTGTCCTCAGATGGTGTCCTCACGTCCCATCCTTGCAGGGGCCCTGTGGCCCTGAGGGGTGGGCATCTACCTACCAGTGTGGGTACAAATGGCCCGGCTGTGCTCTGCTCACAGGAGGATCCGTTGCTAAATCTCATGGCCAAGTCAACCCGCTCTGCATCCGTGTCTGTGACATGCATCCAAAGCTGGGGCCGAGGGCCGAGCAGTGTGGCCCTCGCAGCTAATTTCTGGTGGGCATCTGAAATTCCCTTCCTTCCAGGCAACACCAGGTGACTCACGGGACTCTCCTACTGTCCCGGCCTGAGCAGCTATGACATTTCTCCACAGGGCACAGATTTCTTCAGGAGACTCCTGCAGGAGCCTGGTGCATTCTTTTGGCTTAATAATAATAATAATAATAATTAATAATAATGACGATAGACACTCTCCCTAAGCCAAGGCTGTCTCCTTCTTCCATGACATCCTTGTTCCACCTGCTTTCACCTTACAGTGCTTTTTCCTTACAAATGAGGAAACTGAGGCTTGCAGAGGTCCGGAGGCCACGCAGCTGACAGCGGCAAGGGAGGAATCATCCCTTGCCTGTCCAGACGTGTGCCCTGTCACTTCCCCACCAACCGCTTCACCAGCTCAGGCCCAGGACACAGCCTCTTCCCCCACCCACTTGCTGGGCTTCTCCCTGGTAAGAAAACATTTGGCCTGGGTCCCTCCTTGGCTCTGACTCGTTGTGGGAATTTGAGAATCTGTGCCCTGTCCTGGCACCTGTGTCTTCAGGGCTGGCGGCAAGCTGGTACGCCCCCGGAGGAGGCCAATCCTGGGGCTGAGACCCAGCTCGCCTGCTGAGGGGTCTGTGCAGGCGGTGCTGCCTGCAGGGACCCTGAGCTGGCACCTGCGCTGCTCAGGGCTGTCCTGCGCCTGGCCGAGGGGCTGATCTGGGGGTGGGGTGGGCCCCCAGTTATTGTATCACAGCTGGAAACACTACCCACAGACCCACAGGCAGCCGAGGTCTCTTCCTGGGGCTAAAGTTTTTTCTGTCTGAACAGCCAGGCAACCAGAATGACGACTGTCACAATTCCCCAAGGGCCACCTGGAGAAGACTTGTCCCTTTTCAGGGTTCTTTGCTGAGGTCTTCACGGTGAATGCTGTAAACAGGTGAGAGAGCCCCCGCTGTGAAAGGGGTAAACGTAGTACTAAGATGCCACCAGACACGACCATGCCACAGTGACCAGCTGCAAGGTCTGTCTCCCTGCGGAGCTGGGGAGCAGGGGTACAGGAAGCTCCTCTCTCAGAATTGCCAGGTCCCTGGGAAGCCAGGGTCCGGAGGAGCTGCATCCCTGTCCTGCTGCCTCACAGCCTGAGGGTCTTCCTTATGCCCTCAATCGCAGGCAGTCTCTGAGCAAAGAGGAGCAGGGAACACAGCCCAGAAAGCGTGAGAATGCATGTTTAGAACCTTGAATTTCATGTAACTTGCACATGTCAAAAGTAGTGTTCGATTCTCCGTCTAACTATGGGAATGGGTGGATACCATTCTTAGCTTAGCCGGCCGTACTGGGCTGGATTTGGTGCAAGGACCCTAGCTGGCTGACCTCGACACCAGTGGACCCGGACCAGCCATCTTAGACACGTTCTCGTTGCTGGAACACTTGACACCTGCATTTTACAAGACAAGAGGTGCATTTGGGCTCCCTGCATTTAGAGGGTAGGGGCAGCTCCAAGGCAAGGACAGCAGAGTGGAAAGGCCTGCTCTGCAGGATGGCAGTTCACAGCATGGTGGTGGGGAAGAGAAACACAAAGGAGGAGCTGGGGAGAGAGACAAACCCTTCCAGGCCACACCCACAGCGACCCCCCACTCCCAGCCTGACCCGTTACTCAGCACCCTGAGCCCCAGAACACAGCACCACCCAATCAATACAGCAGCCCACTCAATCCAAGTACCTCCCAAACCCAGCCTGGGAGCACGGGAGAGTTTTGGGGGATGGGGTCCTTCTCCACCTTATAAATAAAACCGGCTGCGATAGTGAGCACTTACGGGACAAGTCTATACTGAGACACGCTGTGAAATCCACAGATTCAAACACTCCATTAAAAAAATCCCCCCTAGATAACTCAGTGATGTTCTGTATGGACTGCATATTAAAATGATCACACAGGTGACTCCTGGCCTAAGGTGGCCCAACCCACCAGCTCTCCACCTCAGGACGGTGTGCGACCGACAGAGTAGGCACCCAGAGCAGAACATTCTGTGCAGTTCTGACTTCTAGCCCAGCCTCTCCCTGGGCTTCCTGGGTCATCACCCACCGGAAGCTGGGGAGCAGCTGTAGGTTGGGTATTCCGGGTTTCATAATTGTTAAAATTCATTTTCACAATGTCCTTTTCTTTTTGATTGTGGCTTCTAGGAGATGTAAAATGACACCCGTGACGTGTGCTGTGATTGTGTCATGCACAGGGTAGGGTCAGCCCTCTTCCGGTCATGGACCCCCTTGCCCTGTATCCCCACCAGGACACTCCCCGAAAGCAGGGTGGGGAGCTCCTGATGAGGGGAATCCCCAGGAATCCTTTGGAGCCCAGATGTTAAGCAGGAGCTGGGGCAGCTGTTTCCTGGGTCACCTAGGAGTATTGTTGTTCCAGTTGTGAAGTGTGAGGCCCCTGAGGAATTAAACCTCCTGTTAACAAAGAATGGAGGGCAGAGACACTGTCCTTCCAGCACCTATGCTAAGCTGGACATTCATCGTGCTGCCCCCTCTCTGCCCTCCATGGCATGGGTCACTCATAGAAACCACCTGGCTTTGGCCCTGGGCTACGCTGGCAGCTCTGAGAGCTTCTATGCAGCCATCAGTGCTCTGTGTGCCCAGTACTTGGGGATGGCGCAGACACGTCCCCTCCTACTCCAAGGTCTCCCCACTTCTTGCCACTGCTCCACGATGACCTTGGGGTTAGGGCTCCTCCTAGGCCCCCCAGAGGGGGAAATGCACTGACTGAAGGGACCAAGCCCGCTCTCTGTGCACCTTGGGTCCTAAGCCCTCCCGATGCGTTCATGCCTGCTGCAGGTTCCACACGGAGGTCTGAATAAGGAGCTCTTCCTAGGTGTCAGCACCCAGGGACCTTCCCGTGTGGCACCTTTTCCGTCTCTGAGGCAGTGGACAGCTAGGTTCCAGAGTGTCCCGTAGGCAGCACTGGGGCTCGACCTCAGGGAGTTTGGCACCAGCCCGCGGAGGTGGGGGTTTCTACCCAGTGTCCCCCAGGAGCATCTTTCTCCCCGAGGTGGGGCTTTGGGGATGTGATTGGGTTATGTGGTTGACAGTGGACTTGGAATTAGAAGATGGGGTCTGATCAGGGCAAGGTCTGGAAGGTTCTTTCCCCCAGCTTTCTCCCTGGATCTCTCCCAAATGAACCTTGTCTCCTCTGAACTGTGGGTGTCAGGTACTGTGTCTCCGCAAGGAGGAAGTGATTTGTCAGACACCAGGTAGGCGCCCATTCTCCAACTCAGATTTGGCTTCCCAGAGGCCTTTGCGTGAAGATCCCTGAAGCCAAGTGGGTCCAGCTGTCTGTGCCATTTCCTGCCAGGTGGGGCTTGGCAGAGCCCCCCTGGTTGGCACAGCTGGGAGGAGTCCGGCCTCTTCCCAGCTCTGCAGCGTGTGGCTGGGAGACAGTGCTCCTCCCGGCGGGTCCTGGGGGCTGCATGGCACGATCACCACTGTCCCGGTGAACGGCGGTGTGCGAGGGGTGAGGGCGGGCTCCTCCTTGCAGTGTGACACCGTGCAGCTGTAGAAAGGGACAAAAATCGTTTTCCATTCTTGCTGGGGTCCGACTCCCAGGACGAGGGGAGACGCAGGCACAGTTCATCAACCACTCACTTCAGGTGGGCCTCGGGTGTGTTTGCACCCGTGTGTGTTTGCTTAGATTGAAAGGAAAGGCGCGGTAGAATACGCAACAAGAACAACAGATACAGTCACCATGGCGCAGGGCGGGATGGGGCAGGGCGTGGTGCTGGGGAGCGGGGCTCCTCTGAGCCCACCCCTTCCTCTGGGTGGGTGGATCTGAGCTGGACTCCTCTTACAGAATTTTCAAACCCAAATAAAAAAAAATTTAAAGGCACTGCCTAAATCCTGAGGGACATCGATTTCAACAGAGTGAAACAAATGAGCTTACTGTGAAGGTGGCATAGTTTCATAGACAGGAGCTGTCTCCCGTGGTTTTAAAATGCAGTGATCTGATTAATATCAGGAACGGGGGCACAACCTCCCACAAAATTTAAGTGCAAAATAAAATCGTAGGTGTTCTCCGAAATATAGATGGGTAAGATAAAGCAAATTAGTTAATGCCACTAGAAAACAAGACTGTTTTGATGTTGGAGAAAATGAAAATGTTCAAGTGGAGTCCCGTAATACTAAGCTGGAATATCAACACAAACTCTCAGTCCTGCTCTCCTGTGAAGGAAAGGACTGCTCACCGGACAGGACTGCAACTCATCCCGCTCTCCCTGGGTTTTGACCTCATGCACTTCTCATTAGAAAGAAGAGAAAATGCATGAGAAGAACCTAAGACACCTTGTCACACCGGAAAGGCAGGCAGGCCATCAAAAACCTCCCGGGAAATCTTTGAAAAAAAAATTAGATGCCATCATGAAAGGCTCCCCTGTATGTGTGGGGGAGCAGCTCGTCCCTCATTGAGCATAAAACAGCAATAAATAAAACGCACACTTAATGTGTTCCAGCCCTGCAGTTCAATATAACCATGGACAAACCCAGGAGCTCACGCCGCCCCTAAGGTCCCTTGGGACGGTGGGGTTGGCCTGGCCTGAGAAAAGGCACAGGGTGGACCACAGTGTGGTCACTGAATGGACAGCATCGGCACTGTGGTCCCAAGCCCCAGGTGCTGGGCGCGGGAAGCCCCTCAGATTCCTAGCAAGGGAGCTTTTCCTAATCCCACGGAACCCAGGACCACAAGGGCTGCTGAGAAAGCACACAGGAAGTCCAGACTCAGCAGGAACCAGCCTCCCGCCCGGGCTCAACAACCCCCACACACACCCCGATTCTAAGTACAAGTACAGCAGGGAGGACCGTGAGCTGACACTGCGAGAGGCAGTCAGCAGGTCCAGGGAAGCTGGAAAAACCTGCATGCAGCTTGCAGGAGGAAGGCCCGTGTCCCTCACAAAGGACTCTGGGAAAATGGGGCAGGTGAAGCCTATTGATTAGAGACTAGAAGGGCAGTGGTCAAGGACTATCTGAAGGCTCTCTGCTTCCCAAGACGCCTAGGGACAGAGGGACACTTCTGGGGCTGCATGACTCGAGGACTCAGTACTAATTTTTCAGGCACCATAGCAGCATTCAGCTTAGGAGTGGAATCCCACAGTACCGGGGCTTTCTTCAAAGCGGTGTGGCGTGCAAGGAGATGCCCCGCACAGGGAGGAAAGAGTTTGAAGCTGACCACTTGTTATTCCAACTTTGGGACCTTAGAATGTGTTCATTTGAAATAGCCCACGACTGTAGAAAACCCTGGGGTGGAGGACAGAAAAGGACCAGAGGGTGCAGGCAGGGAGACAGATTCCTGGGAAGGAGACGCAGCCAGGGAGCCGGAGACGCGGGCCCGGCTGACCCCGGCGAGCCCTGAGACTGCCCTGCTGGCCACGTGGCAAGGAAGGTGGCACCTGGGCCCATCCAGGCTGTGCCACAGACTCCAGTCTGTCTGGTGGCCTCACTTAGAGTTATTTGATCCTGCGTGGCTTCAGCAGGGCGGCCAAACACTAGCAAAGCCATAGACATTAGGAACAATCAAACGTCCAGGCCACGTTCTGGGCACTTCAGGCTGCTCTGACGGAGGGAGAAAATAGTTAGGGTAGGTTGTTATGCAATGAAGTAAAACAGGGTGCTTAGTGTCATGTAAAACTCTGTGTCCATAGAGACAAAAAGCAAACACATCTGTGAATACACAGTGCCTCAAATACCATATTGCAAGCATAGAAAGGTAGAGAAAATCAACAAATGTTTTGCAAGCTAAGCGCGGGTGTTGAATGTTTCTTTGAAGACTATGCAAGCCGAATGCATGGTGCTTGCCTCTAATCCCAACACTTGGGAAGCTGAGGCAGGAGAATCACCTGGCTAACCTGGGCTACATAGTGAGGTGAAGGCCAGCGCTTGAACTCCACAGGTAGACCCTGTCTCAAAAAGACCAGGATCACAAAAAGAAGAGTTGGTATGTCAGGCAGTGAGGTGGCCGCAGCAGGGTGGATACAGCCCGTCCTACCGCTGATAGGAGGCACTTGGCTCTCTGCATCTTTTCCTGCTGGAACAGTGAGAGGGTGCGGCGGGTGTTTGCACCCAGCATTTTTACCTCTACTGTCAGAGCTGCTGGTTTGCTGTGGGGACCTGAGGATGTCATGGCTGTTCCCAGCCTGCACAGAGAAGCTGCTCCAGAGGAATCCCTTCTTATTCTCAGGAGGGGAAGCAGGTACATGTAAGGCAGGCACAGCCCACTGTACACCACTGTGGGGTGGCCTTGTGAGTCACCATCTCTGCTCTGGTGTTGAGGTCTGGCATTCAAGTCAAGGTTCTCCAAGATTAGCTCTGCTTCTAGAAGCTTCTGGAAGAGCCTGGAGACTTCTGGATGCTTCTAGAGGCCAGAATTCAGGAGGCTGTGAGCTCCCTAGTAGAGCATGGTACTGGTTGATCTGCAGAGGACTTCATATCACCGTGTCACATTTTTGCACCCAGAGTCCTCCAACCCTGTCATCCTCCACTTTCCAGGGACTTCCACAGAGTCACACAATGAATCCAGAAGATGCCAGAGCTGGTGGCTGACTCTGGGCCATGTCCACTCTCAGCCTTCATGGAGGGATGGGCACTTTCTCTTCCTGGCACACCCTGATCATCATCTGTAAACTTCTACACTATCCAGGGCTGCCCAGGGCCAGTTGTGGCCCCTCAAGCCTCAAAAGGTCGGGTTTTACAAGATCTTGATGGATTGACTGCATTTAAAAGGTTTTTGCAGGGACAGCTGTCTGACCGGCTCTTAGGTGGAAGACGGGGCTCCTGGGGTGGCATACTCATAGTCAGAAGCTGAGCTGAGCTGCAGGCCGGCTCTGGCCCCTGGTGTGGCCCCCTGCGTCTGCCCTTCCCACAGCACCTGCCAGCCTGGAGGTGAAGACCTCAGCAGGGTCCCGTGACTGCCAGCCCCGCACTCTGTCACCTGTGCTTGGGTACTCTCCAGCCTCGGAGAGCCGGGTGCTATGGGAGTGGGGTAAAAGGAAGCCTGAGGGGAACCCAGAACAGGAAGCTGGGAAGCGCTCTGCTCCGTAAATACCAAGCCACTCTCCTGCTCAGAAGCGTTACTCGAGCTGCGTCCGTATATCTTTATGAAATATGAAACCCACCCAAATTTATTAAAACTGCCTGCATCGGAGTGGGAATGCACGCCGAGCAGCCTTGCACGAGCCTCGTTATTATCATGACATTATTTATTTATATCCTACCGAAGACAGACATGATGTAACCCAGTAATTAAGATGGTTATGATGGAATGTTTATTAAGCGCCCACAGTCAGCCAGTCACAGAGCCTGGTGACACGTGTGTCCCCTCAAGAGCAGCCATCTCCCCATACCGGAAGCCCAGGGCCCTCGAAGGGGCACAGAGAGAGTGGATGTGATGGGTTCTGCCTTCCTGGAGCAGATCTGAGAAATGAAGCCGATCAAACATGGGCCCTGGTTCTACTACGCCATGCAAGTGGCATAAAACGGGAGGGACCTGTGACTGGTGTAGTGGAGAGGTGAGCACACAGGGCTGTCCCTAGACATGCCCACCGGTGAGGACCCAGAGCACCTTTGTCCTTTGAATGAAAAGTCGCTCATAGTGCCATGTAGTGAGTCAGTGCTGGCTGGGTGCCTCCTGCGTGCCGAGGGCTGGAAGGGATCTTTCCCTACCTCTCCTCTCTGTCATTCCCTCTCCCTGTCCCCTGGCTCTTTCCCCTCCCTGTGTGACAGTCACTTCTTCCTGATCAGGCCTGCTGGGGTAGTGCCAGCTGGAGCTGGACCCTCCTGCCTCGGCCTCTGGTGCCTAGCACCTGCCACTGTGAGTGGAGAGAAAAGGTGGCGTGAAGTTCCAGGGGACCAGTGCGGGCAGTGCAGTCACAGACACGGGCTCTGGTGTAGGAGCTCGTGACCCACCTTCTTCCTGGTGGTCACCCGAGCAGAGTGTTTCTGCACTTAGGAAGAGCGTAGAATGGTTCTTGGATTCTCGGTACCATGCAGCCCTCAGCCCAGCTGAGGCACTGGTTTAGGTAAGTCCACTCACTGGGAGAGGAATCCTAGTCATTTCCTCCCAAGGTCTCCTTGGATTGTTGCAATTTTCTTTTCTGATGTAGTAAAACAAGCA
The DNA here is from genome assembly GCA_004027295.1 of Dolichotis patagonum. NCBI lineage: Eukaryota > Metazoa > Chordata > Mammalia > Rodentia > Caviidae > Dolichotis > Dolichotis patagonum. Next base: position 18,414 of record PVJX010016742.1, on the reverse strand, counting down.
TAACACAAAACTCACCATCATTGTTTTGGGGGCACGGTTTGGGATTTTTAAGTACACCCCATCCTTTTGTATTTCTTATCTTGAAACAGGTTCACACTAGTTGCTAAATGGCCCAGGCTCAGGCTGGTCTTGAAGTTGTGATTCTCCTGCCTCAGTATCCTAGACTGTTGGGATTATGGGCACACACTATCACACCAGGTTCGTATTTGCCTTTTCTGTGGTTGGCTTATTTCCCTTGACATAGCGTCCTTGGAGTTTGTCACTGTTGTGGCATGTGTCCGAATCTCCCTCCCCTGAAGGCAGGGCACACTGCGCTGTGTGTCTACGCCACTTGTTTGTCCACTCCCCCTGGGTGGACCCCTCTTGGCTCTGGTATACAGCGCTGCTCCCGACCCAAATGCCTGCTTTGGTGTTCTGCACCCGTGCCCGGAAGTGGAATGCCTGGCTCCGGGAGAAGTCCTGCAGGGCTGCCGAACAGCCATCCCCGAGGCCGCCTGTTTGCCCCCAGCCTTATCCATGCTCTGGATTTCCTGATTTTGTTTTTAGCTTGCTGCGGTGGTAACTGCTGTAACGGAGCGTCTCGTGGCTTCAACGCGCATTTTCCTAGTAGTTAGTGATGCCGGGCAACCTTTCAAGGTAGTGAAGAGGCATCCAACCTCAGCTTCACAGGGTTTCAGGTAAAGCCAGAGGTCTCACGCTATGTGGTTTGTGACAACACTCGGTCCTGCTCTGTGCAGAGGGGCAAGGCACACAGGGGACTCTGGGGGGAGCTTGGGCAATGCCTGCGGGGACCCCTCCCTGTGCTGTGCAAGGGGCCTGGCTTCCCTGGGGGGACAGCACATAGTGACCCCCTGAGCATGCATTTCCAGTGCCTGGTGCAGTGGCCAGGTGATGGTTGGCCTCGTGTAGGGGAGGGTGGCAGAGTCACGTGACTGCGGTGCAGCCAGGCTGGGCACCCTGCTGCCCAGGCCTTGTCTGTGCAGGATCCTCAGGGGTCCAGGAGGGGACACGGCTGCCTGTGGAGACAGATGAGCCTCTTGCTTGGGTTTAGGTCTCCTGCCGCTGGACACGAGGCCCCTTGGGAAGTCTGCCCCAGCCCACCCCATTTGGCTGCTTGTCCAAGGATATCACAAATGAGGCAGAGCTCAGAGGCCAGTGTCTGCACCACCCAGAGGTGAATGACTGCCTCTTGGCATCCGCAGTCCAGCCTCACGTGGATGGCCGCCCGGGCTTCCCCAGGCAGGCTTTGTATGCAGAGCGAATTGTACTTCTGTAATGTCCAGTAGACTCTGCTCACGCTGTATGAGGGCCTGTATGGGTCACTTTCCTGTCCCAGGGCCACAATACCCAAAGCCCGCAACTTGAAGGATGGGAAATTCAGTTCAGCTCCTGGTTCCTGGGGAGTCAATGGTCAGCGGCTCTAAGGCGGAAGCATCACGGTGGAGGGGTGGTAGAGCGAGGCTGCTTAACTCATGGCAGCCTGGAAGCAGAGCAGAGGAGCAGTGCCAAAGAGGAAGGACTACAGGGACCACAGATGGACCCAAGGCCCGCCTCCACGTCCCACCATGCACACCCCGGAGTTGGCTTTGCTAAGCTCCCCCAAAATCAAGTTGATACAGTTAAGTTCAATCACCACAGGGCCTATCAGTCTGTTGTGCTTTTCTTTTTGCTTTTCTTCTCTTTAGTCCTGGGGATGGAAGCCAGGGCTGCTCTCCCACGACCTCTGAGCTACTCAATTCTTATTTTTGAGACAGAGACTCAGTAAGTTGCCCAACCCGATCTCGAACTTTGGATCCTCCTGCCTCAGCCTCCTGAAGAGCTGGGATTGCTGGTATTCACGACTATGTCAGGCACTGCTTTCTTTTAAAACAAGCCCCAGAGATGACAGTTTTAAGTGGTCCAGTGACTACTCAAGCAGGCATGTGCAGGGCAGAGGCAGGACTCTTTGAAACAAAGGATGGCAGAGGGGGACTTAGGCACAGAGCTGATGTCACCAGCACTAAGGCATCCGTGAGAATGACGTCCACCTGAATGGACTGCCAGGGACCGGTTTTAATTTGGAGCGAGACGAAGCCACCAAGCCAGCCACACCCCAGGGAACTATTTTAATAGCGACCATGGTGCCAACGCCTGCCAGACAGAGGGGAGAGGAAACCTGTTGATGGCTGGAGAGACAGCAGGACTCGGGATGTTTTCCACCTCCTCTGAGGCTCTGCTGTTCCTCCACGCCCACCTGGGTGACTGCGAAGGGGCGGACAGGGACAGGAAGTCCTCCGTTCCCTGGTGGCCCACAGGGAGGAGCAGCTCAGACCCAGCTGATGCCAAGGCCAGGGCTCAGCGACTGCCCTGGGCAGCGGCCCCCTTTTCTCCCCGGAGACCCCCAGGTGACCCAGTCTGCCATCTGCCTTAATCCCAGCACATGGACTGTCACCCAGTGGCTCAAGGCCATTTCCGACTAATCCATATCCAAGGCGCCTCTTTCCCTGGGTCCACGGAGTGGTCTCCGTCCTAAAAGTCTCCTTGTGTGTTTACAATGGAGTGGGCTGGAAATGTGCACAGGTGGGCGCGTGTGAAACAGTCTGTGTGTACGGCTGAGTGTGTATCTGTAGTGGCAACTGTGAGTGTCTGGTTGAGTGTGTGGGTGTGTACGGATGTGTGCATAGATGGGTCCATGGGTCAAACCTGGCACTGCCCTCTCGCCTTAAACGATAAGAAGCTGATGCCTACTTTTGGGGCTGATTTCCTGGGGTCTTCAGTAGGATTCTTGGTAGATGTCGTTATGTGTGCTATAGAAATAAAATGCATCCTGTCTTGTGCTTCACAATTGGAAGAGCTTTGGGACCGAGCAAAGACAGCTGGTTAATCAGGTCCAGGAACAGCTGGTGGATGAGTTGGGGGAGACCACACAGCCTCAAGATTCTGGGCACAGGAAAACTGAGGCCCGTGGGGGCAAGCCTGCCCCCAGCTCCCCTGGTGCACCGAGGCCAGCCCGCCCCTGCCTCCTCCCTCTGCTGCAGGGCTGCCCGGCCCAGGGAGCTCAGGGAGCAGGGCAGGTGGACACTCAGGGCTCTGTCCACGGGGCCTGGGGTCCACAAGCTCCATTGCTGCCCACCGTGTAGCTCGAGACTGAAGACAGGCCCCGGGATGCATCTCAGCTTCCAGCCAGGGCTCTTGTGCCCGGGGCCAGGCTCACACAGGGAGACACAGGGCGGCCCCACCGGGCGGCACTCTGCCCCCTGCTGGCGGGCAGCCCACCCTGCAGGCCACATTGCTGCTTCCTTGCTGGGGGCCCTCAAACTGCAGACAAGCAAGGCCAGGCCGTGGAGGGCTGCGGTGGGGCAGAGACTCCGCCTAGGGCGCAATCGGGAGCGCAGAGGCCCCTTGCCGAGGCTGCATGAGTGTGGGCCTGGGGGTCCGGTGTGGAGACTCTGGGGACCGGAGGAAGCGCAGCCAGCGGCCAGATGCACCTGTGCGTCAGAAAGCCGAAGACCAGAACCCTTGGGGGTTCTGACCCTGGACCGAGGGCCCTCACTGTTCCCCACTTTCCTTCTTTCACCTCAAATAAAATGCATTTGTTCTCGTTGCAGGCGAAGTGCAGAAAGTGGGGAGGAATCTGCCCGGGGATGTTGATAGTGCGGGCGATGCGTTCGCTGGGGACAGCTCTGCGGCTTCTGCTCATCATTGCTGTGGACCTAAAACCACTCTAAAAAGTAAGCTGTATTCATAAGACAGGCGAGAAAACAGAAAACCAGCCAGTGCCGAGGTGCAGGCCCGTAGTCCCTGCAATCGGGAGGCTGAGGCAGAAGGGTTGCTCTGAGTTCAAGACCAGCCTGAACTACACAGGAAGACACTGTCCTGAACAAAACAAAACAAAACAAAACAAAACAAAGTCACTGAAACTCTGCTCATAGTTCTGTATGACAATTCAAACACCAATGCATTCCTTCCTTTTTTCTTCTTTGTTTTATCTTGCTTTTTCCTTTCTTTCTTTCTTTCTTTCTTTCTTTCTTTCTTTCTTTCTTTCTTTCTTTTTCTTTTCTTCTTTCTTCTTTCTTCTTTCTTTCTTTCTTTCTTTCTTTCTTTCTCTCTCTCTTTCTTTCTTTCTTTCTTTCCCTCTTTTTTCAGTGTTTGAGACAGGGTCTTGCTATGCCTGTAGCAAGGCTGTTACTAAACTCTGTGCAGCAATCCTCCTGCCTCAGCCTCCTCATTGCTGGGATTTCTGGCGTGCATCACTGCACCCAGCTAACCCACTCATTTTTTCCTTCTTGATTTTTCTTCTCTCCCATGCAGTTACTGCCACACCACCTGGATACTTCTGTGACCTCTTTTTGTCACTAAATGTCAGGGGAAAAGCACTTCCTGTTCTGACGGATTCTCCCACAGCTCTGGTTCCAATGGCTCTGGGCACTGTGCCGTAGATTTCCAGGTCGCTGGAATTTTTTGAGCACACCAGGACGACAACATTTTTGGGGGAGACTTATTTAGACCTGCTGTGGTGGGACGCATCTCCTGGTTGTCGCTAGTGGATGACAGCAGTGCTGAGGACTGAGCTGTCCACGCACCCCACAGCCCGCTCCTGAGCCGACTGCCTGGCTCACCCCATCTTGGGCGGCATGTGGAGTTTCCATCACACAAGGCTACCGTGAGTGCTAAACAGGGCCTCTGAATGCAGGATCCTCTCTGTCTATGCCGGAGGCGGGGTGACCTTGCTGGGTGCCTGATGGCTGAGCTGGCCTGATGACACAGGTCCGAGCTCCTCTTGGGGGCTGCAGGGCTGCCCCAGGGTCTTGGGGAGGGAGGCAGGTTCGGGGCAGGCCAAACCTGGGGCCTTACGATTTGGAGTGAGGGCTTGCACTGGAGGACTCTCTGCTCCTTTTCGGTGGCACAAAGCTAAAGTCTCCCAGCAGAGCTATTTGGGGGCTGAAGGGTGACACCCCTGCAGAAGGATGGCACAGGACATCACGCCAGGCGAGCTCCTTCTCCCCACTGCTGCATCTCCAGTTTCCCCATGGCCAGTCTGGTTCGCAGAGCTGGCGAGGAGGGCACAGCTGGCCTGGTGATGGCCAGGTCCCCCTGTGCCCCTCAGTCTCTGCTTCCTCCTCTGGGGTCGAGACAGACACAGGCGGGGGCCACGCAGGAAGGAGCCTCCTTTAATCAGGTGCTGAAAGCGCTCTCCAGAGCGCTGACAGGAGTCGTTTCAGGCCAATTTTGTGACACTTCAAAGAGCAGAGGTCAGATTGCTGTTGAGAAGCCTGTTCCCTGCCCCCAGCTGTGACTTTCTTGGACCCGAGAAAGAGGAGAAGATAACTATGTGTCTGCAGACTACAGACCTCAGAGCCTTTTCTTGGAGAAGGGGGAGGAACCCGGAACCCAGGATCGGGAAGAAGAGACCCCCCAGGCCGGGCACACAGATGGCTGACTCCCCATGGCTGTTCTGCAGGGACACAGAAGGAAACTGAGTCTGTGCCCGCCATGCTCCTAAGCCCTCTGCTCAATTCCTCCAGCTGTAACCGAGCTGATTGCTGCAGGCTTCCAACTCCCAGTGAGGTTGCCGGGCTGTGACTTCTCCCAGGCCCAAAGTAGCGGCGGTTAGGGCCCTCAGACAGCGCTCCCTCGCCCTGGGGACAAAGTGTGTTTGGGTGGCGCATGCTTTCCGGTAGCAGCTGGATGGGGTTGCCCAGCTAGGGTGGTGTAGTGCTGGGGGCTCTCTCCTGCCCCCTAATGCTGGGCTCCTGCTCCTGCTGTCCAGCACCTGAGGTCAGGCGTGGGCTAAATATAGCCACCTCCTAGCGGGTGGTTAGCAGTGCTGTCCCCAGCTCGGGACTGTGTCAGGCTCCATCGAGGGTGGGGACTTTCTTTCCTATCTCCTCCTGCTTGGGTTCTGGGCCCAGGAGCAGACCCCACGGAGCAGGCTGGAAGGCAGGGGCGTGGTATGCAGAGGGGGAGGGAGCTCTGATGGGGCCTGGTGACACAGAAGGTGCCCGAGGCACAGGATTTGGAGGGTTGGGTTCATTCGGAACAGAAGCTTTAGTTTCTGTGTTTTCCAAATTCTTGTCACCACGTCTGTCGTGCACTTGCTGGAGGTTTGTGCACGGGAGACGAGAAATAGAAGATAGTCACCGTTCCTGAGTGTCAATTGCGTGCTCTCAGTGTAGAGCTCGGACAAGGCGGAGAAGCCACTCACAATGGGTGGGCACCTTCCGCAGCTGACGCACACTGCATGCTGCTGACGCATAGCCCCGGGTCTGCGTGACCACAAACGGACTCGTTGTAATAACTGCAGCTAAACGAACCCTCGCAGTGACCTGTCCCCCACGCAGGAGGCACCCTCATCCTGGAGAAGGCTCATGGCGAATGTGGCAGCTGTGGTCGTCCAGGTGGAAGAGGGCAGAGCACAGAGGGGTGCAGGAAGGCACCCCTGAGCCCATGTCTTAGGCTGAGACTTGGCCCCCGTGCTCCGTTGCCTGGGCCATCAAGCCAGATCTTCGATGGTGAAGGCCTTGTGTCTAAAACACAGCAGGGACAGCTCAGGGCCTGGGGCTCTCTTACCCCATGTGCGTGTGGACAGTGTGCGGGGGCATTTGCAGGTGTCCTGTGGACTGTAGCAGAGACAGGACAAAGGACAAGACCTGGGGCACTCATGGCTAAAAGAGAGGGGTACAGCTGGGGTCCAGGCAAGGGAGGAAAGGGGTGTCTGCCCTCCAGAAGGAGGCACCAGGGCCCAGCCCACCACAGTGGCCCCACGGGGCTGACCATGTCCCCAGTTCCCAGCTGGAGCCTCTTTCTGTTACCCGTCTCCCCCACACACATCCATTGTATTAATTAAGTGCTTCCACGGCGTTTGAAGGCCAGGTTCTATGCTTGAATATATTGCCACATTAATAACTCCAGAGCATTTCAGGCAGTGTCGAAATAGTAAATTAGGATGCGACGGGCCATATATTCAGCCCGGAGAGCCGAAGCACCATTTTATTACACGCGCCATGGAATTAGAGGCTTAATTTTCTCTTAAAAGATGGCGATGATCATTTCCTGCAGCCAGGTACAAACAGTTAGCAGAATGATTTATCCTTTGCTCCAGTTAAACAGAGGAAACGGGAATCCCGGGGTCTCGCACTCCGTTATTTATCCCTGCCTGGAGGGCACTTGAGACTTTTAGCCACCAACTGACTTGAAGGACAAGGCCGGGTCCTGGGTGTGGTCGGGAAGGAGGCAGACGTGGGGGCAGGCACAGCTGCAGCCCCATCTGCAGGTGGAGGACCCGGCTTGCTGTGTGGCTGCAGGGCCGCCTGTTGTCAGAGAAGTGCCCCCTGTGGCCCTCGTGCTCGCCTGCGACCTGGCATAATGGCAAGACCTGGTCATGGGGCTGAAATCTCCTAATACCACAGAGGTCACCCTTGCAAAAAGACACCATCTTTACAACACTTCTCTCTCCCCTCTTTTTTTTTCTGACGACAAAAATAATGTGTCCTATTGGGACTGCGGAAAAGTCGAGAAAGTAACAATTTAGAGAATAAAGGACACTCTGCCAGACAGCCAAAGTGGGCCAGTGTTATTCTTTCCTTTCTCGGCATGCCGGTAAGAAGAATGCAGTGCGTATGGCTTTGATTTTGTGTTTCGTTCAGCTGTGTAACGTGAGGGTCCGGCCCATCGTGAACTGCTGTCTGCTGACTTCTATGCAGGCTGCGTGCTGTTCTTCTAGCAGCTGGCAGAGAAGGCTTTCCAGGGCTCCATGGTGGGATCTGTGTGTTCTTCCTTTTATGAAGATTAACTAAGGGCCTCCCCTGTGACTGTAAGATGTAGATACGAACCCCTTTCCAAGGGCACCCTATGAGTCTCCACAAACCGCCACAACCTGCGTAGATTCACCCCGTGGAGCCCATCCTCGCCGTCCTGGAGACCAGAGGTCTGGCACCAAGGCTGGCCATGGCCTGCTTCCTCTGTAGGCCCTGGCCCAGGACCCTTCCTGCCTCTTGTGGCTTCTGGTGGCCGTAGAGTCCCTTGGCTTGTGACCCTTTAAACTCTGCCTCCATCTCCACGTGACTTCTCTTCGGTGAGTATCTCTCCTTCATGCGTCTCTTGTAAGGACAATTTTCCGCTGGACTCAGGAGAATGATCACCCACTCATTTCAAGGACTTTAATGTAGCCACACTGCAAAGGCCCTTTTCTCAAATACATTCACGGCTTCCTCCAGGGTCCAGAAGGCAGCCACAGTTCAGCTTACGGCATCCAGGAACTTGGGGTGCTAGGCCAGATTCACAGGGTGTAGACAGTGAAGCCTCACCCAGGCATTCGGCCTCAGCCTACTTTCCTTGTGCGATGTCTTTTTCCCTGCATGACTGCTACTTGTGATAGTCAATTCAACCACCCTCTGAGCAGGTTAGTAAGGAACCCTGGTGCATCCTGGGTGACTGACATGGAGGCTAAAACACTGACGGGGACACCCACCCTGGATAAGGCAGCACCAACCAACAGGCAGACACCCCGATGGGTAAAAAGCGAAAGAAGGAAGTGGACCCCGTTTTCAGAGGGGCGCTGTTGCCTTTGGACTTTCCCCTCCGTTCCTCCAGCCATCCGGAGGAGACTCTGCCTCCCTGCACAAACCCGGCAGCTTCCCGGTGGCAGTTCTGGCTTTCTGACGTGGACTCACGGTGGCGACTGCGCCAGTGAGCTTCCAGGTCTTGACCGTGCACTGCCGTTGGATCCTCCGCCTCACCAGTTGCAGGCCGCCACCCTGGGTTCTTCCTGCTCAGACCCCGCAGCCGCTGGTTCTCTGTCCCTTCTGATCCCGTAAACCCACCTCACAAACCCGTGTGTAATCAGATGTATAACTGATATTGATCTGCTCCTCTAGTGAACCCTGTCACACCCGCTGGTGGACATTTGTGCTTCGACACACTCTGGGAGGCTCTGGCTCTCTCTTTCCCAGCCTGCTCGCCCGTCTTCAGGCCCTTCACTCCCAGCAAGCCCTGCCCCCCCAGCTGGGGTCTCCCCACCTTCTGGAGTGCTGTGATGTCAGCCTCAGTTTGCGTCCATGGGATGCAAACCTCTGTTGCTCCTCTGCAGGCATCTGTTCTCCCCTTGTGTGTTCCAAGCTGCAGAGAGGGTCAGGGGGCTGGGGACGGCCACTCTGGGCAGCCTGAGACTCATATCCAAAGCGACTTTGCCCCGTCCTGTGCTCTGCAGGCCTCCCTAATGCAGGTTCGGTCACTTAGCCTTGCCCCGTTTCCTACTGTGGGGTGGAGGTCTTACTGTGAGGACCCTCCAGGTGTCGTTGGCTCTCCTTGGTTTGTGGCTGTGCACAACTGTAACTGGGTCTGGGTCCCTATCCTGCCTCAGAGTCAGGAAAGCCAGAAGGGCAGCCAGGCCCCAGAAGGTCAACTCCTTGGGGACACTCTGCGGGGCTCTGTGCTGCCACCAGGGCTGGTGTTCAGTGGCAGACGAGAGGGCAGGCAGCTGTCACCTGGAGCAGCACGGTCCTGGGGAGGGGAGCTTGCGGACACGGAGATTGGTAGCCCCACTCCGGAGTGAGGGAGCGACAAGGCTGTGTGGGTCCAGAGAAGTCATTTCTCTATCGTGATCGGGGTGGCACAAATCCACATGCCAATGCCCTACCGTTGGAGAGTTAGCCTGGCTCAGGGTGGGCACCGTCCCTTCCTGTGTGGCGTGGAGCCATGCAAATCTCGAGGCCCTATAGTGGATAGATTCTGGGGTTCTCCTCCATCTCAGTCATGGCCTAGGGTCTGCCCCCCTTAACCACATCCTGTCCAGTGTGCCCAGTCCTGACTGCGCACCACACTCCCAGGCTTCCTCTGCCCTTGCCAGGCTGTTGGGCTGGGGCGGCCCAGGGACCATGAAGGCAGAGCGAAGACCGCAGTAGGCTGATGTGGTTGGTGGGGAGGCGGGGGCTCCGTTCAGGCTGGGAACCAGGGCGTCTTCCTTCTCCTCCCCCTGTGAGAGTCTCCATGTGTGCGTGGGTGTGCGAGTGTGTCAGGGAGGGGCTGGTTCCCGGCTCGGGGTTATCACGTGTGAGTGTGTGTATGCGCTGGGAAGAGGATGGGTCAGGGGTGGGCACCCTCGGGGTGGGCGGCAGGGGAAACCCTCAAGTCTGCGTGTGATCTTGGAGCTGGACAAGAAGTCCGGCCTCTGTGCACAGGGGACCCTCGGGAGCGGGGAGGGGTGTTGAGAGCTTCTGGGGGCGGGGATAGCCTGGGGGAGGCCTGGGCAGGGATCTGTGTGCCTGTGTGGTGGGCACAGCGGGGACCTGCCCGGGGCAGCAGGATGGAGCCTTGGGGAACCCAGGAGCTGGGGGTGCTCAGCAAGGCTTTGTGGGGCACAGCGGCAGCTCAGAGGAGGGTCGGGGTCCGGTCTTTCCTGTGTGTGGAGAAGCACAGCCCTGCCAGGGGTATGGCAGTGACCAAAGGCCCTGGAGAGACCCAGCTGGCCTCTGGTTCCCCTTACTGTCCCTGCGGGGACTCTTAGCTCTAAGCCTGGCAAATGGAGCCCCCCGATGACTCCTGGGGTCCCAGCTCACATGGAAGGCAGACAGGGGCACGGAAGCAGCCTTGGGCTCACCCTGCCCCTGCACCCCGCAGAAGCAGGCAGGTGCCCGGGGTCAGCTCTGGGGTCTGGGGGGTAACTGCACCCGTTGAAAGGAGGATGAGATGGAGAGGAAACAGCCCCCTTCTCCACCATGTGAGATGCTCAGAGCAGCTGCTGGGGCTCCCTAAGCTGGGGCCAGATCTTCCCCTGGGTCACCCCACCATCTATAGACTTGGCACCTACTTTGAGCTGAGCTCGCCCGGGGGAGGGGACACTACTCAGCTTCCAGTGCGACAAGTGGGTGTGAAACGAAAGGTTCAGAATCCAAGGAGCAGCAGCTGCCTGGGCCTGCCATCCTCCAGGGCTGCCCCAGACCCCAGGCGCTCAGCCTCCAGGGAGCCCTGGGAGGCTGGAGTGCCATGCTGGGCCACCCTGTAGCCACACCCACGGCTGGCATGGATAGGCCCTGCGGCCACCACAGACTTTCTCAAAAGAAAGATGAAGGAGAAGCCAGAGGTTCAGAGATGTCCCTAGTGGGACTAGAGCTTTGGTCACACTTACAGTCCTATCAAGGGCTGGGTAACATGGAGCTGTCATCTCTGTGTCATGAGTGGGGACATTAGTCTCAGAGAGGTTGAGTGACTGACTCAGGGTCACACAGCTAAGCAGGTGTTGGAGCTGGAATCCTGGGCTCGTTGAATCTTGATGCCTGCCCCCGCCCTGAACCTGGTGGGTAAAGTCTTCCAACTTTCTACTTCCTGCTGGAGCAACGGAGCAGAGAAGTGTCACCCGATATGGTCGCAGATGCGACCTGCCCACAGCTCACAGGACCCCTGGGCTCTCCTCACAGACCTGTGGACAGGCCCAGGGAGGCGGCCTGTGTGCTGTGATTTTCCCCTTGTCCAGCTGTCCCCAGCACCCGTGGGTGACAGGCCCCTCGCTAGCAGGGTCCCTGCCAGCTGCGTCCCTGGCACAGTGCCCAGCATCTTGCCCTCTGTGGGACAGCTCTGAGCCGAGTCCCTCCCCCTGGCCTTGCGCAGGGAGCAGTCATTATGTGGGAGACTCAGAGGCCCGCTTGGCAACAGTGTCCCCCGTGGGTGTCAGGAGCGTGGCGCAGCTGTGCAGGGCGCTTCCCTGGGTGCTGGATTTCTTTCTCAGAGAGGCGATGAGACAGCGAGGAAGAATCTGCCCTTTGCCCCGACACCAGATATGACTTGGAAGCCAGCTGGACATTCCTGCTCCAAAAAGGACCAGAGCCGGCTGTCCAGAGCTGAGTGCCCCGCTCCCCCCGCCTTCCGCTAGGCACCGCTCTTCCCTGTGATGTCCGTGTCCCCTGCCGCAGGGCCTCTGACCTTGCTGAAGCCCTCGGCTGACCCCGTGCCCACTCTGGGGCCCTGTCTGTTTATAAATAGGCCCATTTCTCATCTCCTCTGCCTGCCCGCAGCTCCACACCCAAGCACAGATGCAAGCGGGGTTCCCTTTCCAGCCAAGGGCACAGCAGGCCGCTGTGTGGCCCGGGCAATGCAGTCACGGATTCTGCTGCACACAGTAGCCCAGACTCTGGTCAGCTTGTGTGTTGGGCCCTTTCCCATAGCCGCTCTAACTGGTTACCATGCCCTGTGTGGCTTGGGACACGGAACTTTACTCTCCCACAGTTAGGCTTTGGGCTCTCCAAACCCGCGGTGTGAGCAGAGCATGCACCCTAAAGTTCTATAGGGTCCTCTGGGCCCCTTCTGGCTTCCAGTGGCCCCGTTCACTGCCTGGCCTGTGACTGCCTCCCTCCAATCTCTGCCTCCTCTGCTGTCCTCACACGTCCCTCTGCCTACTTGCCATGAGAGGACACTTCTCCAGCTCGGCTCATCTTAAGAGCTTAAGGACCAGGCATGGACCCTTTCCTTGTTCACCGTCCTCAATTCTGGAGTTACGGTGTGGACACAGCTTCTAGGGACCACCATTCATTCAGCTCCCTGCAACCTGTCATGAATGAAATTTACAGCTGGCCGAGGCATGGTGGGTCATACCAGAGAGGCGGGGAGACAGGAAGTGTGACGCAGACCCCGGGGTGTGGGGTGACTGCTGCCCTGCTGTCTGGCCTGCCCTGGATGGCTAAGTGGTGCCCTTTCTGCAGGGAGCCCTTCGGTGGTGACTCACCCTGGCTAATCCACAGGCTCCGGTACCAGCCGAGTGGCACCCAGGCTGGGCGGTGACTGGGCTTAGGGTCAGGTGCCCAGCGCTGGGCTGGATTAGTGCACCCCCAGCAGATCCAGCAGTGGCATGGATGCCTGCTCCTCGCCCTGGCTTCACGGCGTCACAGCTGATTGTAGCTTTGCACTTGGCCACCAAGACACACAAAACTGGGTCAGCTGTCACCTGTTGTATCCCGTTCTTTGCTGAGTGCAGGTGAGCTGGGTGTCCTCTTAGGGCCTGGCCTTGGAGTCACATGACCCCTTGGTGCATCCACAATCCCCCCCCCCACCTCCTTACTGTTTCCCAGGTGTCAGATGGCTTTTTCCTAGGAAGAGCAGGAAGGTCAAAGCTAGCCCACAGTGCTGCTGAGTGACACAGCTGGATACTGTCTTGGGGCCCAGTGCAGAGCCTGACACACACTAGGTGCTTACGATGACCTGGCACACAGTAGGCACACATGATAAGCTGTCCTCATGGGGGGCACCTGGGCTCTGTCCTCCCCGTTCTGCTCCCCCAATTCTTATCTTTATCTTGATCCCTCCAGTATCCTTGACTCCCACCTCCTGATCACTCTCCTGCTTCAGCCTCTGAGGGGGCGGTGTGGGGCTTTTCACACTAAATTTGTTTTCTTCCCGGTGAAAGCGTCCCCGGCTCTGAGCTGAGCGGTATCTCTTTCCTTTCCGTGGTCACCAGCCTTCAGGCTGTGTCCCTGCCCAGAGCTCCCGTGGCACCTCCCACTTACGCTTTCTGTTTGCCTGGCTTCCCCTGGCCATGCCACGGGCCTTGAGGTGGCCCAAGCACTGCCCTCAGTTCTGGTACTTGTCGGTGACACAGCACCCCAGCTGTGAGTGTGCTCAGGCTGGGGCTGGAGCATCTGACGGAGACTCCTGTGTGACTTCACCCAAGTCACCCCACCTGTCTGGGCCTTGCTCTGCTTAGCGTGGACTCCTGGCTCTTCAGGTTGCTGCACTTAATCCACGCTGGGCACTGAGGACGGCAGTGTGCTGGTCTGTGTGAGTGTGAGCTTTCCCACCGGAGTGTGCGGCCCAGCAGAGAGCCAGGCGGAGCAAATCTTGGTGCTGCACTGAGAGGACAAAGAAGGGACAGGGAGTTACAACCCCTCACCTGCTGCTCGAGGGTGGGCAGAACCTCCAGGGTTTGGTACCTTTGGGCTCCCAGAGCTCACAACAGTCTGAACAAAGGAATGGGTGGACAGATGCGTAGAAGGTTGGACAGGCAGATAAATGGAAAGGGCCATAGATGGATGGATAGGCAGATGGATGAAGGGGTAAACAGGTGGATGGATGAATGCATGGATGAATAGATGGGTGGATGGATGGATGGATGGATGGATGGACGAATGGATAAGTGGATGGATAAATGAATGGATGCATGAATGGATGGATAACTGGATGTGAGGATGAACAATGAATGAAGGGGTGCACAGATGTACAGAAAACACTGTGATCACTTGTACCCTTGCACTTTACTCACACTTTCACTGGGTCAAGCAGTCGTGCAAAGGCCCATATTCTAGGTCCCTTTGGCTGTGGTCTTTAGCTGGTCATTGTTGACCATCTGGGAGGCATCTTACGTAAGGTCAGAGACCAAGACAAAGCGCAGTTACAGGCAGTGTGCTGGGAGGAACCCCAGGTTTGCAGAGTGTGGGGTGAGGGTGCCCAGGAGGACCCAGGAGGCAGCTCGAGCGTGCGCTGCAGTTACTGGTAGCTAAGTGGGAGGGCTGGTCCTCAGTTCCACCCTCCTCTTGAGATCTTTTTAGAAATGTGTTTCCGAGCAGTCCCCAGGGGCTCAGCTGCGGAGGGTTTTCTCTTCCAGCTCCCCTCCTTTCCTGAGTTTAAAGGTAGCCCTGGGTTTTAGAAACACCCTGCATTTGGGAACTATACCTCTGTGAGTGCTCAGTGGCGCTGCACAAACTCTCACATTCCTTTTAAACAGGGCCCTCCAGGGGTCACCACTGCCACTCTCCTTGAGACCCATCAGTTTGTACGTTACCCAAATCCTTCCCGAGCTTTGGGTACCACTGTCATGTGCACAGGATTTTGTATGACGATAAATTCCCATCCCTGTGGGCTAGGTTCCCAAAGAGGGCAATTACAGGACCATGAGATAACTTCTTGTCTAGTTTCTTTTAGAAATGCTGAACTGTTTTCCAGAGCAATTGCTTTTTATTGCTTTTTATCTCCACCAGCAATACGTGGTCCTCAGTCTCACTTTTAAAGGATTGCTTGATTTTGGCCATCCTGCTAGCTGTATGGTGACAACTCACAACAGCAAGAATGCGCATTGCTGAGAGTGCTTGCCTTTTTATGGGTCCATTTGCTATCTGTAGAGTCTTTTTGGTAAAATACCTGGCCATGTCTTTTGCCCCTTTCCTGTCTGAGTTATTTGCCCCTTGAACCCTGAGGTTTGAAAGCTCTTTATACATTTAAGTGTAATTCCTTCTCAGACTTTGCAGATATTTTCTCCTGGTCTTTCTGGCCTCTTGGCTGGGGCTTTTGCAGAGAAATAATTTTTAATTTTGATCTGGCCCATGGATGGTGCTTTTGGGATTCAGTCTAAAAGTTCTTTGTCTACCTCTACATCCAAATGACTTATTTCCAGTCTAAGAACTTTGTGGTTTTGAGCTTGCCACATAAATCTGTGATTGAGTTCATGTTAATTTTTGGGGGGAATGTGAGCCTCAGGTTCCCACTCACTGGGATATCTAGGGCCCTAACACCAGGGCTGGGTTCTCCCGTCAACTTACTTCTGTGCTTTTTTTCAGAAATTATTTGGACATTGCTATAGGCTCAATTGTGTCCTTCTGACATTCACATGCTGACTCTTTTAAATTTGATTTCACTGATTTTCTTCATTATTTCCTGTTAAAAATTTTATCAACTTTTGCTCTTGATTTTATGACTTCATGCCTTCTAAGCTTGTTTTGGGTGTGCTTGGTTTTTCATCTTCAGCTTCTTGAGCTAGGAACTTAGATTATTAGTTTGAGGAGTTTCCTTTTTTTATTTTCTAATGTGAACATATTTAGTGCCACGGGTTTCCCTGAAAGCTGCTTTCCCAGGATATGAAAGCTAAAGTTGACATTCTTTTCTTTTATCAATTTAAAATTGTTGTGCCACTTTCTCCTGGACGCCATCATTTCAGATGAGAAATTGTCTGTAATTCAAGTATTTCCCTGAGTGTCAAGTGTGATCTTTTTCTGTTTGTTTTATGCTTTTTTTTGTTTCAAATTTTCAGTTTAATTGCCTTGAGGTGATATGCTCTTGGATTATCCTATTTGAAATTTGGCAGGTTTCTTGATTCTGCAAATTTATATGCTTCATCAAATTTTTGAGGCCTTAAAACATTTCTTTGAATACTTTTTGGGGCCTGCTTTTATTTTCATTTTTTTCCTGGAATTCCAGTTGTACAGAGATTAAATCTTTTGTTAAACGTCTAAATTTTCCAAACTTTTATTTGTTTATCTTTTTGCCTCTGTCTTATTTATTTCTATTGTTTAGGTTAAATAAATTCTATTTATCTGTCTTTACCTCATTTACCCTCTCTTCTTACATTTCTTTCTTTCTTTCTTTCTTTCTTTCTTTCTTTCTTTCTTTCTTTCTTTGTACTAGGAATCACACTCATGTGCCACTGAGTTATAACCCTTCCCTGTCCCTTGTATCTTATCCAGCCTACCCACCCTTAGGGTGGATAGCACTCATGCCCAGGGTGACCAAGGTGAGGTACCCTTAATCCTACCCAGACCTGTGTCAAACCAATCAGTAGGCAAATTTAGTAACCACACACCCTCGACCCCAGCATCACACACTCTAGATCCAGCCACCTCTGAAAAGCCCCACCCAGGACCATATGATGCTTTGGGGAGACATCTAGACACAAACCTTAACAATTAGGTGTACCTAATTTTCATGATGGTTGCCTTACAATGTTTGTCAAATAGTTCCAAAATCTGATTCATTTCTGCTTCATCATCTTTTCACTCAAGTTAATGATTTTCCTGGTTTTGAAATGAATATTATTCAATTTTATCCTGGGAATTTTGGATAATACATTAGGAGACCTTTGATTCCATCACATCTTATCTCTTAGCAGGCAGTTTTTCTGCTCAGGGTTAGTAGTTTTCCTGAGTGCACTCATTCTGCTGGGGTAGATGAGGCCAGCCCTGAGGGTAGGAGAGGTAGACAGAATAATGGTTAATAAAGGCTCCCTAACGATGTTCTCCTCTTAACTTTTGGAATCCAGGAATGTTACATTACATGATACTCCATTTGCACATGGTTTGAGTGTGTCTGCCAGGTTTCAAAGGTTGAAATACTGGTCCTCAGTGGGGTAGTGTCAGGAGGTGGTAGAGCCTTCAAGAGATGGACCTTCGTGGACAAAGATTAGGTCACCTGGGTGGAGGGTGAGCCTTGAAGAGATTTAGGTAGTTCTTGGGGGATCCTGGTTAGTTCTTGAAAGAAAGTTGTTGCAAAAAGAAGAGTGAGCCCCTCTCTTTTACCTCTGTTTTCCTGTCTTGCGGTGTTTCTCGCTTGCACATGCTTCTGTCCCAACATCGTCTGCCGTGATGTGACATAGCCAGGGAGGTTCTTGCCAGAACTGGCATCATGCACTGGCTGGACTTCCAGCCTCCAAAACCATGAGCTGAACAAACCTCTTTTCTTTATAAACACCCAACCTATAGAATTTGTTATAGCAATAGAAAACAGAAAAATACACACAGTGAAAGGGAAGTGAACATGCGGTTGGAATTCAGGCTGCTGATCAGCTAACCTTACAACTGAAATGTTTTATTATTGGGTCCGGAGTAACCACCAAGACCTTTGCTAGAGGAATAGAGAACTGGAAGAGGTGCAGCAGAAGGAACATTTGTCTGCCCACTGCTGACTTTGAAGATGGGGGGGTGCTAAAAATCCAGGCAGGTAGAAAAGGCAGGGATTGGATTCTTTCCTGGAGCCCCCAAAGGAGCATAATCCTGTCAATGCCCTTATACAGCTCAGTGAGACCCTCAACAGACGTCTGATCTGGTGAACCATAAGATAAGACATTTGTGTCATTTCAGACCATGACGTTCCTGTTAGTTTTCTTCCATGGCAGTAGGAAGCTCATACAGGGAGTGTGCTGTGCAGAAGGAAGAGACCTCGCGGTTCTGTTGGAAACGCTGCAGCAGGCAGGTGGGGCCACCTCTGCTGGCTGCCTCGAAGCAGGAGATGGCATTTCCGTGGGGCCTCCTTGTGCTCCGTCTGCAGGCAGTGAGGTCCCCTGCTGCCAGCCCATGTGAGGCAGGATGTGGGCAGCTGGCCCTGACTCCATGGGCATCGTGTGAGCACATCAGGCTCACTGGTGCTAATAAATGGGAAGCAGGGTGGCTGCTCCTCTCCTGGCCTGCTGGGCAGTGGCTGTGGGGGAGTCAGTCTAGCACCCTACATCCTTCTCCAGGCCTTGGGTCAGAGAGGAGGTTTTATACCCCCCTTACTTGCTGGCAATTTTGGGTTCCAGTCTCTCTGGCACCTAGTTTGAGGTCATAGCAATAAAACAATCTAAGAAACTCACTGTAAAGGTGCCATTAAAAAATTCTTGCTAGCTCCCTTTTGTAGCTTCTGTATTTCTTTCTGACCTAGACTACTTGTGGCTCTTAGGATCTCTCCTCTCTCTCTTCTCTCCTGTAT